>CAUYQG010023349.1:0-14300 GCA_963574415.1 Tarsius wallacei | reverse complement strand
ATAAAGATGTGGGGTACATTTCAGGGTTAGGTATATAAACATTGATCATGCAGGTACCCTTATTGATGAGGTATGCCCGTCCTTCCCCTAGCAGTTTCCCTCAACTGCCAATCTCACCCTGCGCCCCTGACAGTTTCCCACTACTGCCAATCACTTTCTTTATCATTATAATTGTTCAAGGTTCATTTATGAGTGAGAACATATGGAACTCTGTTCTTTGTTTCTGTGATAGATCACTGAGTATGATCGACTCCAAATCCTTCCAAGTTGCTGCAAAGTCCATATATTTGTCCTTCTTTATGGCTGCATAATATTCCATCGTGTATATGTACCACAATTTTTTTATCCAGTCCAGCTTCAATGGGCAACACAGCTGGTTCCATGTTTCTGCTATTGAGCTGCAACAAACATATATGTGCAGGTATCTTTTTTGTAGAATGATTTGGAGTCGATCATACTCAGTGATCTATCACAGAAACAAGGAACAGAGTTCCATATGTTCTCACTCATAAATGAACCTTGAACAATTATAATGATAAAGAAAGCGATTGGCAGTAATGGGAAACTGTCAGGGGCACAGGGTGAGATTGGCAGTTGAGGGAAACTGCTAGGGGAAGGACGGGCATACCTCATCAATAAGGGTACCTGCATGATCAATGTTTATATACCTAACCCTGAAATGTACCCCACATCTTTATAATAAAAATTAAAAAAAAAAAAAAAGAAAAAGGAAGTAATCGATTTTGTCCTTGCAGACTTTTTTTACATATTTAATTTAGTCATCAAGCTGGAAAAACTCTGGGCCTCAGGCAGCATTAGGACATTGGCATGGACATCCGTATACAATAAGGAAGATTCAGGTAAAAGTTAAATAAAATGAGTTCTGCAGAGCAGCACTGAAACAGTCTTTTCACCTTAAATAAAGTTTTGTGATCATTTAGACATTCTCTTGAATCAAGTCCTCCTACTCTGAAGCTTGACTTCCTTTTACAACCGCCTTCAGATCACCAGGCTGGTTTGAGAACGGTGACTAAAAGGGATCCCTGCATGACCTGTTCCTCATCACAGTCCTGTAGGTGGGAATTATGATCTTCATCTTCTTTTTTTCTTTTTAGAAGTTTTTTTTTGTTTTAAATATGCGGGGTACAATTCAGCGTAAGGTATACAAACATTGATTATGCAGGTACCCTTGTATCTCCATCTTCTAAAGAAGGAGACTGAAGAGCTGAGAAGCTGAGGAACCTGCCCAAGATCACACAGCTGGTGACTGGAGAAGCTGGGATGTGGATTCAGGGAGTCTGGCCCCAGAACCCCTGCTGGGACTTCCATCTAATCCCCTGAGTTGCTTGTGCCATAAGGACCAAGCAGACAAGCAAAATTAAAACCCGGTCCCTTCTCCATCTGGTCTGGGCTGGTGAAAGGGGCACCTCCTGACTGGGCAGGGGCTGAGTAGGCTCCTGTCCCCGTGAGGTTTAGAATGTGAAGAATCCCGACCCCAGACACAGCTTCAAAGCCTGCCTGGAACGTGCACTTCAAGAGAAAGTAAAATCTGCACAAAAATGTGGCAAGGAGGCAATCTTGGTGGTGGGTCCTGGGCAGGGAAGGAACAGGCACAGGCAGAGGGTAAGCTGAGAGCAGGCTCTGGTAGGGTACAGGGCGGATTACAGGGAACATAGAACATGGGATTTCTGTTTAGGACTAGCACTGGCATCCAGCAACAGAGTGCAACACACACTTCTGTGGGGGCAGTCACAACAATTTGTTGATTCTCCAACAAATGTTTTTTCAGGAATTTAGACCAGTTTCTTTTAAAAAGACCAGGATCGCTTCATACTGGCCTTGAGATTATTCAGACATGCATTTAAAGTGGCTATAAAAGAAAATCCAAGGTTACATTAAAACAATTTTTTTATATTAGGGGAGTCTATTAGGAATATTAAGAAATCCAATAAGGAATCTTCATCTAGAGGGGATTTTTACAATGCCAGTTCTTCTGCCATGTTTTCTATAAATACCTACAGACATGCTCAGTCAACTGGAATCTCTATTTCCATCAAAAGCCTCCTCTGGGCATCCTCCAACTCTGTCCCTATCCCTCCACCTGGTCCCCATGGTTTGCCCTCCTCATTATCAACCAACACTTCTCTCTCAACTGACTCTGCTTCCAGTCTTGTCTTCTCTTATCAAACATCTCCTGACTGACGTGTTCCAAATTTCAATTCTGTGGAACCCTCCACGAGTTGCTAACCTGCAGTGCCTGGATGCCCTCCTGGTCTCTTCTTTCCATCATGGGTTGATCCCTCTTGGCCTCCAGGCAGGCACCCCCACGCTGCTCTCCCTTACTCATCCGATACATTCTTATCTGAAGCTTAGGGACAGTATTCAGCATTCATTAAATTCTAAAAATTGCATTAATCCATAAAGGACGTGAGACTAAAAAAGTGTGTCATTCAAATGTTTTGCTGACAGGGCTTCGAAAAGATAGTAAAATAAAAACAATAGCATAAAACAGAGTCAAAGAAGAAAATCAGGAGGTCAAGGGGGGGAAAAGCCCACAGATTTCAGACACATGTAGTCACAGAACCTTGTTAAGCTTAAGAACAGTTTCTAAGTACAAGAGGTACATTGCTTCTAAATTTTATTAAATGAATACCTTATAAGATTTAGCAGCTTGAAAGATAATCAAAAGAATAAAATCAACTAGTACAAATCTCTAACAGAACTCTTGATACTTGGAAAAAAATAATGTTATAGAGTGCTTATAGAAATAATGTTACAAAGTGCTTACGTTATGTAGCGCTCACAGAAAACTTTACACAAAAGGTTAAAGATAAGAAAAGGTATCAGAATCCTTATGACTTAATAAAAAATAATGGTAGCAATAGTAACATGTTTCTATAATGTTTGGTATTTTTCAAAGCTGATGCTTTTGATATTTTTCAAGGCATGTTTAAATATGACAATCATGTTTGAAATTCACCATAATTGTGTGATATTGTTAGGGTGGTGGCTACTATCTATTTAATACTAAGGAAAACCCACAAGTTTATGATTTATCTAAAATTAAATATTCTGTTTTCACTAAAGTCATTATGCCTAGAAGTAAAGTGCATAAGACTTGCCACATGTTTTATATTTCATTGTAATAACCTCAGTGATAGTCAATTCCTTCATGGTCAAACATCCATAATCAAAATTTAACAGTTTTGTTAATCACGGGTCAATAAAAAATAATTTCAAATTCATAGATTGTCTAACTATAGTTTTCTGCTGCAAACTTCAGTGAACTGGAAAAATTATTGGTCTTAGCTTTCAGAATACATAAATCTACAGACATACATTTCTGTATCTAAAAGAGCTGAGTGCTACTTAACTCTTGAGCTGAGCAGAAACAGTAGAGCTCAGATGGGCCTACATGTACATTGTAAGAATGCTCATTCCTTAAATGTATTTACTTCCCATTCAAGCAGCTTATAAGGTTGAACAAAGTGCTGAGAGAATCATTTTTAAATGTGGATAATGTCAATAAAACCTGCTCTAGCTACTTCTGACAAACAGGGCATTAATGAAAAAGCCATAGCGGTAATGAAAAACCATGTCTAACAGTGTCTATCAATTCAATCACATTCTTTAGTTTCTGACACTATGATAGAAGATAAAATACAAGTAATGTAAAATTATCAGGACCATAGTGGCTGAACTTTATAATTTGCATAGTTTCCTTCATAATTATCATGAAAAATACATAAGTTGAATTTATTCTTTAACCCACTCTGTAATGAAATGGCAAGCTTTGATAAGGTACAATTTTAATTTGAAGCATTATTATATTCAAAAAGCCTCATTTGAATATTTTTTCATTTCAACTAGTATCTGACAGGTCTCTAATAATTATCTTACAAACCAAATCAATAATTGTGAGTGGGGGGGTGATAAGGTACAAATGCATTTGCACATGATTTGATTATCAAGCTTCAAGAACATCATGTTGGAAAAGATGGCAGCAGAGGCTGGTCTTAGGTTGTAGGCCCTGTTCCATCTAGGATTTACCAGCAATTTGAATGAAGACATACAGTAGGCTTATCAAATTTTAAGGTCACATCAAGCTGAAAAGTATTTTGTTGGAAAACAGGATTCAAATTTTTTTAAATCGACAAATCCCAAACAATAGAATGGTATTAAGGACGGCAAATCCAGAAGATGACATTTGACAACAAGGATCAGCTCCTACTCTGTGATTCAAAAAGGTAGCTGTACAAAAAACCAGATGGGGAAGACCTGGCAGCAGTTTTTATAAAAACAAAAGGGGAGGGCATTGGATTGACCACACATCGGTAAAAGTCAAACTTACAGTACCAGACAAAGAAGCATTGGCCCAACCCTCGGACACAACAGAACCACATTGTTTATGGCTTGGGTCATACACATTTTACTTTACTCTGCCCTAAGTGAGACCACCTGCATCCATCTCATTCCTGAAACCTCTGGAAGGTCAATAATGTTTCCTAAGAGAGACTACTGGCATGTTGAGGAAATCCATACGATGAGAAAATAAGAGAGTTGAGATTTTTAATAACCTAACAAAAAGTAACCCTTGGTAAAATATACCACTGGCCCTCAAATATTTGAAGGACTTTGATGTAGTTGAGGAAACAGAATCAGTGATAATAACTGAGACTGAGTAAAACACAGATTTGAATTAATATACTGGGACAATAAAAGAGAACATAAGATTAAAGTCAGAAGCCCAACTGTAGGCAAGTCCTTTAAATTCTCCAAATCATGGAATCCTCATCAAGAAGAGACCGGAAGTTGACAATACCTGTTCTATTTAGCACAAAGACTTGTAAACACTCATAGGAGAAAGCACATACAAAATTTTTCTGAGGTGTTAAAATGATTTGAAAATGGTAATAATAACAATAAACCAAAGAATGGAGTGCCCAGTGTTCACATGAAGCTGACCAGCTGTCCCAATACCGCAGGGCTTCCTTTTACTGGGGGTTGATGAGACTGAACGGGCCTAAAGAGAGAAGGTTTTTGTTCTACTTCCCACTGCAATGATAATTTATTCACTTACTGTCTATTTTATCCCAGTTCAAGGCAATAAGTGGTGATGAAAGGAGAGTTACAGAGTCACTGATGTCAATAATTAATTCAGATAAAGAGTGTAGTGAGTATCTACGACCTTTACAGAATTCATGAACAGGCTGGACCTCCAACAAGATACTCATCAACTGAATCCCAAGTGCAGGCAAGTCCTTGAAACCTTTAAAAGTTAAAGATATGACCAAAGTGCTCCAGATCAAATTAAGGCTAATTTGTTTTACTCAAACAATACCTCTACACTTGTGCTGCCAATCTTGAAAATATACAGACTTTTCTGAATTGTAAAACCTCTGTGAAAATCTCAAATTTCAGCCTTTGAATAGCTTTGCCCATCTGCTCGCCATATTTTAGTTTTATTTTCATTAGTGTTCAGAAATAAATAGACCCTGAATTAGTAATGACTACCAGTTGTTCCAAGTGGACTTACCCTCTGACCATCTTTCCCAGGTGGACCTTGGAGACCTTGTATCTCCAGGGAGTCCTACAAGGAAAAAGAGATACATGTTAATAGACGGTTTCAAGTACACCTGCTTCACAAAGAATGCTGTGAAAATTAATAGCTATTCTGTTGATTAAAACAAACCTTTAAAGTGATTTGAGTTCTTCTAAGGTTAAGCTATGCAATATATTAGTAATGATGAATTGTCCATCTCCGACTGGTTTATCTTTACAGCTAACTCCAGGAAAGAAAAAAAAAAAAGCAGTTCCACACCAGGTGCAAGACCAAATGTTCACTACCAGTGAAGACTCCAATGATTGGAACCACATTTCACCAGACTACTCTAAATATATTGTAACAATGTTTGCCAGCAGAAAAAAATAGTTATTTATACACTTAAATTCTATAATAAAACTACATTTCTAGTTGAAAGAAGCTTTGTAAGTAACATCTAAGAAAATGCGTGATTGTGGTGTTGGTTTTAAACATATGTGTATTAATAACATTAAACTTTCAGTATTGTAGCCATTATTTATTGCTTTCTCATATTTTTGCCAAGTGGTAGGAAAATAATTTTTCTTTTTTTTCTTTTTTTATTCAGGTTATAAGAAAGTCCTGGGAAATCCCAGGTGTTAATCTGGAAGTCAATTCTCCTGATTCTTACAGATATCTACTATTATACAGGAATTCCTACTCACACAAAATATCGATACTGCTGTGTTTTAAATCTTCAGCAGTGATTATGACTTCTTCTTAGTCTTTCCTGCTGCTTCCTGCTTCCCTACTCAATCATGAAATGTGGGGGTTTAGTTGCGTTTTATTCTCGTCCACACCCTCTCACTCTAACCTCATACACGTGTGGGCCACAGATGCCCTTGGCCTCAGAACCCCTGGTTTACAACCCCAGTTCATTTCTGAGCATCATCAGATCTTCTCATCCAACCACCTCCTGACGTGCCTGCCCAGCCACCTCACAGGCGTGGAAGTTCAGCACATCAGCTAACATACTCACGACTCTCCCTCCAACGCCAGATTCTCAACCATCAGATACTCATCCACCATGTCTGACCCTGCACACTCATACTACACCCTATTCCTGCCCATGCCAGAAATCCAGAGCTCATTCTCCAAACTCTACTCTCAAACTTTTCTCCCACATCCACGTGCCAAATCTGTTAGCTTTCTCTCCAGATCTTAACTGGTTCCATCCATTTCTCTCCATTCCCACTCTCCCCAGACCACTCTTGCTCATCTGTAAGAGTTTTCTAGTGGATTCCACACCCTCCCTCCGTTGTCTGCCTCACAGCCACATGGAGCCCAGATAACCCAGCTTCATCCTTCCTGGTCTGCCGCATGAAGACAGGTACGCCTTACAGTGCCTTGCACTTCTTTAAAGTACTCACCACTTGTTCGTTTAAGTTACTATTTGTGTAATGATCTGTTTCCCACGCCAGGTTCTAAGTTGTAGCAGAATGTGTCTTATTCATCATGGTACTGCCTGCTAGTGACTGAATGACAGCACTTCACACTGGGGAACCAACAGATGCCAACAAAAGGTTTTGAGTATTTCTTTTCTTTTCTTTTTTTTCTTTTTGAATTGGAGTCTCACTCCTTCACCCAGGCTGGAGTGCAGTGGCACGCGTGCTCATAGCCACCCCAGCATCAACCTTCTGGGCTCCAGCAATCCTTCTGCCTCAGCCTTCTGAGTAGCCAGAACTATAGCTATTTTATATTTTATTGTAGAGACGAGGTCTCGCCAAGTTGCCCAGGCTGGTCTCGAACCCGTGGGCTCAGGCAACCTACTTGCCTTGGCCTCCTAAAGCGCTGAAATTACAGGTTGAGTCATTGAGCTCGGCCTAGGCAATAATTTTCAAAAGATTTTCCAAATATTTGTAATCAACTTATCATGCATATAATGCATCAGATGGTTTGGAATAAATGAGAAAGCTAATAATACAAATTCAAATAAATGTAAATTCACCTCCATTCCAGAAGAAATTCTTTTGTTATCTAATTTTAAAATAATTGGTATTCATTTTATAATATGACCTTTCCTAAAAAGTGATGGTCACCTTTAAACTAAAGCATCAGGTGTGCTTGTGAAGACGCACTGTTATTCTGTAGATAATTATTTTAAAAATTTGTCACAGAAACTACATTTTTATGTCATATGTGCATAATATCACCCTCTAATTTTATTTTGAATAGAGGAAAGTGAGATACATTTTTAAAACTTTCATTTAGATAGATTTCATTTTATTGCAATTGTCAGAATTCAGTATAAATGATTGTAACTAATTTTCAAAAAGTTTAGTATAAAAAAATTCTGCATGTGTCACCAGTTCTGTTCCCCCCAGATCTTTCTGACTCCTTCTCCACAACAGATAAATAAAATTTATGTATTTGCCACTTTATTTCCTTTATCTATTTTTGGAACAATTTAATATTACAGGGGCATATGAAGCTTATGTTTTATTAATTTTGTCAGGAATAAAAACTAGGGAATGCAAAAGTAATCAGTTTTCCTTGTAGTTGAAAAAAAAATCTGCTAAACAATATATTACTAAGTAATGTTGACTAACTAGGCCAACTTTAGTATGGTAAATTCATGATGTTTATAAGAAAAACAAATGCTGAAATCCAAATATACCAAATATTAATTACAATATAATTACAGAAAGTTGTGTCATTTTTCATAAGACTGACACAATCTTGGCTTTAGATTAAACTCTTCTCTCTTACCCGTAGGAAAACTGCTATCATTTCATGAACAGTGAAATTAATATATAGCATTTTTGATATTCATCCAAATGCTGACAGCTCATTCAGTGTTTTAAAACACGAGTTACTAATACATACACACACCAAACACCCATCAAGGGAGTACACTTAATTCTAAGACACATATAAAAAAATCTACTCCCTTTACAATTTGGAGAAACTATATAGCAAAAATCTCCATAGTACAAAAATGGTATATTTTATTTGGAATGTAATTAACAAATTCAAACAATATTTATGAGAGTCTGTTCTATGTGAGGGCCAAGGAGTAAGATGTGGTACCAACTCACATCTGTCAGCCCATTTACACGCTTCTGGATGTTCATGACTCCGAGTTCCTTCTTACTTTCGCTCAGCCTAGGACCCAGCTAGGAGTCTGACAAAAAATTGGGATGTATTGTATATTAATCCTTAATGGATCATTCCCTGTTTGAATTACCCATGACCAATTTGTAATTCTAGCCACATTGCCCTAATGTTCAGAAAATTTGTGAGCTGTCTTTATTGAACATTAGATGACATTTACGAGGAAAAATAATTTTAATATTGTCATCAGTAAAACACAGATCAATCAACTGTAGAAAAATAATATCTTTTCCCAAACTAAGAAATTAAAATTTGGGGATGATTCATTATTTACAATTATCTAGGCCACTACGCCTCCCTTTTAGTGATGTCAAACAATGGATTTATTTATCACTTACTATTAAAATTACAGACAGACCTAAGCTCCCGCTTGCCTAAATTGAACTTGGTTAGAGCTCAGCGTTTGTCTCAGGACAACTTCCACAATTCTTTCTTACTCGAGCTTTGTGAAAGTTTTTAATGCATGTACTTTACTTGTCCTTTTACTTGACAATGAGTTCTAGAGGACAGAGGCTCATTTCGTTCTATCCTCTACCACACTTGCAGAAGGAACTCAATAGACAATTTGCATATTGTACATAAAGAAGAAAACACCAGGGTAGGACAGTACTGAATGTTGATGTTGGGAAGCTGATTTCTGCTCTTCACATAATATTTTTTTCTTTTTTTGAGTTGGAGTCTCAGTCTGTCGCCCAGACTGGAGTGCAGTGGCATGCTCCCGGCCACCGCAGCCTCGACCTGCTGGGCTCTGGCGATCCTTCTGCCTCACCCTTCCAAGGAACTGGAATTACAGGTGTGCGCTACCACATCCAGCTAAGTTTTTATTTATTGTAGAGATGAGGTCTTGCCAAGTTGCCCAGGTGGGTCTCGAACCCGTGGTCTCAGACAATTCACTAGCCTCGGCCTCCCAAAGTGCTGGGATTACAGGCTGAGCCACCGGGCCCAGCCCACATAATCATTTTTATTTTAAAAACTTAGACTTAAATATCACACTGGAGAAATTTCAATCTTATCTGTCTTCCTCAGTCTGAAGTGGTCACTGAAGTCTAAGAGTAAAATTGCCTTATAGTTCATTTAAAATTAACCATTTACAATTTGTAACATCATTTCGACTGCAGAACTTATTCAGATCTTTGACTACTACCTGACATTTTACAGAAATATGTAATTGTTCTAGTTAGAGAACCGTATTCTTAAATATCTTTGTACAAATAGTACACTTGCATAATCTGTGCATTTTTATTCTTTGATTTAATTAGCCAAAGAAAAGCATCGATCCATTTTTTTCTGCTAAAGACATGACTGTAAATTGAGTTATTTCTAAAACTTTACAAGCATACAGATTTATTACTTTTCTGAAAGAGACATTTAAGATTATATTCAATATTTTCACGATGTAAACATCTGCATATGTCTATATAGGCATTCATTTTATTTTTAACAGAACTCCAGGCACTAAAAATGATGACAAAGAATGAAATTCATAAGGCTATTACCTCTCTTGGCTAGGATAGAAATATGCCCCAAATAGTCCAAGCCAGGGAAACCATTTTAAGTTCCATTGGATAGTTGTTACAATGTGTTACACTTCACATAGCTTGCTCTGGACAACCTGCTGATTATTTAAGACAAGCTAGAGCTTATCATCATAGAAGCCCATGTAAATGTTTAACTGGGAAATTACTTAGAAGTAACTGGTTCAGAACAGAAATTTGGAGTACTTAACAAATATAGCAGCTGTTCAGTAGTGTTAAGAGGATAGATTAATTACATTTGAACACATTTTCATTTTTGAATAGAGGCAAGACATATTCATAACTTCTCAATTAAGGGAAAGAACTGAAGTAAAAGAGACAGGTTTCGTTTTAAAGTACTATTTGCACTCCCTTGCCAGGAATGTTGCAGTACATATGATACCTAATACCCACTTCAACAAAAACGTTATGCAAGTGTATTTTAAGTGTTATGATTATTGCTTTAGAATATGCTTCATAGACTTGAAATACAAGATTAAGCAGAATTCACATAAGTTCTTAAAATACTACTAGGGAATTTTCAAGTAGAATGTACAAAATTAAAATGGAAAACCGTTTATCTGTCTTTACAGAAAATTTCCTGCCTTTAATATGAGAACAATGGGAGCAAATTCTGTAAGTTGAGGGCATCAGAATGAAATTTTGTTTTACATGTGTACTTTGTCTCTGGAAAATGAATTCGTTCTGAGAAGTGGAATTTAGGAATGTTTATGTTAATAAATTAAAGAAGTGACCAGCTTTATGTTATTTTTACCAAATTACCATGACACAAGAAAAAAATGTTCCTAACGGTGTGTAAATATTCAGACAAAGAATTCTATGTTTCGAGAAAACCCTATCACTTTTTTCATAACCAGTTGTCAGCGCATGCTAGGACATAGATATCTTTGAAATAAAGAACACTGGAGTCTCTTCCACATGCTAAAAAAAGCCCCGGCAAGTCTTCCCAGTAACACTGATAAGACAAGAACCTGAAGAGCTGTTACCAGAAAGAAAATCTATGAAATATTAGTGTGGACGGGAATGATTCAATCATTACCAATTGTAGTCAACAAGTTTTCTAATTGGACGGACAATTTTATCTTACGGTCAACAATTTAAAAAACAGAGGTCACATACAGTGCTTTCAAACAGCAATTCCATGTGAAGGAAGTCTTGGAAGCGTTTTTCAGACATAGGACGCAACAATGGTGATCATTCTCTGGGATTGCGGGATATATTTTAATAAAAATATTTTCTCCCCCTGTTTTCTGAACTCAGAAAACATATATCTTCTTATTATATGAATTATGAAATAGCTTGTTCTCAGCCACTATTGATTAAGTGAATAAAACTAGAAGCAATGTAAATTAAATAACAGGCTATTTAGTCTGTGACTCTGGAATGATGTCGGAGCAGCTGTGCTGCCCTCAGCTTCCTTGCAATGATCTTTGTTCCCATTATGAGACTTTCTGTTTTGCAAGTTGCGTAGACCCTCTGTTTCCTCCCATTCCACGTGTTACCTAGCACTGTACCTTCATTCATAGGTGCTGAATGGACAAATGATTGCGGAGATACCGTTTCTTTACACTTCTCTTGGCATTTCTGCAGTAGCTAGACTATTAATTGCCATAGCTAAAGAAGTCCAACTTAGATAATTATATTCTTTACCCATAAATCTTATTTGATATCAAAATAATCCAAGTTATTTTTACTTCTTATGTGCTAGTATGGCAAAATGGATGCTGTGGTTACATTTGGGGGAGTTTGCCCCTTATTAAGAGAAATGTAACCGACTCTCTTTAACCTATTTCACATTGATGAGGATGAAATATCTACTTTCTGGAAAAAAAACAAGGTGAACTAAAAAGTAAATTATCTATACAAACCATTAATTAATTAAAAAAATCAATCAAGTTATCTAAAAATACTCATAATGTGTGCCTACCTTAAGTAGGAAAGGACAATATTGGAACAAAATAAATAATTTAAAATCTGAAAGTAAATCTGTTTTTGCTGAAAAAAAGTACTTAAGTCATTTTAAAAGGTGAAGCTTCATACTTAGTAATTATTTGTTTTCTTCCATTTGTTTATCATAAGCACTTTTATAATATTGCGATTTCATATTTTTATTGACCTCTAATTGTGAAAAAGTTGGTGTAGATTTGTTTCATTTTGGTCCTAATCTAATAAATGGAATAGTTTGATTTCAGTTAACTCAAGGCTCTGTTGACAAGTAAAAATTGGTAGGTCATGTCTGTCAAATTCATTTGCATCATCTGTCTTAATGATTTATTCAAGCAAACATATAATTGATTCAGTTTTAATGATTAGTCTGATCATGATAATAGACTGTATTTGGGGATTGACTTTGCAAAATGTCAGTGGTCACATGGAGACATAGTTCTACTTGCAGACAGAAGGAGCAATCTATACATATGTCGTTTTTAAATGTCTTCCAATGTCTCCTGAATTATGGGCAACATAATAGAAATGTAATTTCAAATTTAATACCATTGGTAATTTTTGCATTTGGGCTACGCAACAGAAATGACTAGATTACAGGAAACTTAATGTAGCAATTTTAGGATTAAAAAATAAATTAGCACAGAGATGGTCACACACCACATGAAAGACCTAGATATTTAATGCAGATAACTGTGAAGATGGTTTATACAATATCAGGCTAAGTACGTTGCAATTGTGTGAGGTGTTGAAAATGAAACTGTTAAGAGGAGAAAAATGCTCCATGCTATAACACAATTTGTTAAAGTATTAAACCTGTAGATTAAAATGCTTTCCCTTTTTAACTTCTTTCTACTGCTCTTCCTCCTATCTGCCAGAGACATTCACTTTCCTCAGGAGATTAGGATTGTAGTAGCATAAGTGTAAAGACAATAAAGGAGTTTGGCTTTTGATATCCAAGGAAAGATCGATGAGGCCACACAAGACAGTAGTCTGAAGACTAGACTCTATTAAAAGAAGAGTGTTTCTAAATATCAAACGCTTTATCACTACATATTAAGATGCTCTTGTAGATCATAAAATGTAACCAGGGATCACAAGCTCAGAGGAAGGAGGAGATGTAAGGGCAATTCTACCCATCCAGAGAGAAGAGCAATTCTACCCATCCAGTGTAGAAAATGTCCTTTCTCTTTGCTTTCTTTATTTTAATTTTAATTTTTTAATTTTAAGGATGTGGTACAATTCAGAGTTAAGTATACAAATGTTCCTTATGCAGGTACCCTTGTTGATGAGGTGTGCCCCTCCCTTCCCTGGCAGTTTCCCTCAACTGCCAATCCCGCCCCCTCTCCCCTGGAAGTTTCCCATGACTTCCAATCCCTTTCTTATAGTATTATGATAATTGTTCAATGTCTGCTTATGAGTGAGAACATACTGTACTCTGTTCTTTGTTTCTGTGATAGATCACTGAGTATGATAGACTCTAAATCCATCCAAGGTGCTGCAAAGTTCATATGTTTGTCTTTCTTTATGGCTGCGTAATATTCCGTTGTGTATATGTACCACATTTAAACAAAAATCCAGTCCAGCTTCAATGAGCATCATGGTTGGTTCCATGTTTTTGTTATTGTGAATAGAGCTGCAGCAAACATGGGCGTGCAGGTATCTTTTTTGTAGAATGATTTGAGTTCCTCTGGGTATATTCCCAATAGGAGAACTGCTGGGTCATATGGAAAGTCAATTTCTAGTTCTTTCAGAAATCGCCACACTGCCTTCCAGAGAGGTTGCACTAGTTTGCATCCCCACCAGCAGTGTAGAAGCGTTCCTTTTTCTCTGCATCCTTGCCAACATCTGTTGTTTGTTTTATTAATGATGGCTATTCTTACTGGGGTTAGGTGGTATCTCAATGTGGTTTTGATTTGTATTTCTCTGATGATGAGTGAGACTGAGCATTTTTTCATGTGTCTGTTGGCTGCCCGTATATCTTCTTTTGAGAAATGTCTGTTCATGTCTTTTGCCCACTTTTTAATGGAGCTTTCTGTTTTCTTGAATGAAGAGTTTCAGGAAAAGAATGGTGACTAAGTCAGACAGCAGTGTTTTTATTTTCCCTCTTCTTGGGATACCAAAAA
>CAUYQG010023347.1:0-70673 GCA_963574415.1 Tarsius wallacei | reverse complement strand
AAAAAATTAGCCAGGCGTGGTAGCGCGCGCCTGTAATTCTGGCTACTTGGAAGGCTGAGGCGGAAGGATCGCCGGAGCCCAGCGGGTCGAGGTTGCAGTGGCCGGAAGTGGCCACTGCACTCCAGTCTGGGCGACGGAATGAGAAGCCAACACAAAAAAAAAAAAAAAAAATGTGCCATCCCTTTTGTACATGTTTGCTTGAAAAGTACTTATGAATTTATCTTCTTTTCTGCTGTTGAAGAATCACCTGTGATTTTCTTCTCTGATTTCCCATCACAAAGGAATAAGAATGGTCCTTGTTTAAGAGAGGCTGATGGTAAAAAGCATAGATTCTGCAGTGAGGCCACTCAGGTGAAAATTCTGACCAAATGCTTACCAGCTCTTCAGCCTTAGGTGAGTTACTTGGTGTCTCTGCTTTAACAATACTTTCAACCATCACATGTACCTCATGAGATGGTTAGAAGGCTTCCACAGGATAACATCTGCAAGTGCTGAGAACTTCACTAACCCTGGAAAAACCCAACATACTGGCATAATTACCATCACCTTCTTACCCTTCTCTCTCTCTCTCTCAACATCTACAATGCACAGACACATGCTAGCCTTGGAGTTTAACAATAAATTAGCGCAATAGGACTGAAAGGATTTCAGTTCTTTGAAAGCACTCTGTGTGCCTACTCCCCTCAGGATCTTCACTCATGTTGTTCCAAAGATCTGGGGTCTCTCATTCCATCTTTCAACTCACAGCTCACATGGCCTCTCCTCCAAGAAGCATTCATCATCCATCCCTTGCCCTCTTAGCTATCGTAGGTATGTTTATCTGTCCTTCAATGCCCTCTGTGCCAAATGAAATCAAAGAACTTTTATTACTTTACAGAAATTATCTTGTCTGTTTGCTTCGCTATCCTCTTCCCTGGACTGTGAGTTCCATGAGGTCTATTACAAGTTTCCTAAAAGTATTTGCTGATTAGATATAGGATCCAATGCATAGAATAAATGAATGATCACAGCAGAGCTGACTGTAGACGGTAAACACTCCTTCACTAAATGTAATCAAGTGGATGCTGAAGGACCATCTGTTGAGAGAGTGGGTGTGTCAGATGAGGGCTGGGCCAGAGCCCTCAAGGTGCTCCTCAACTTTGATATTCTACATCTGAGATGCCAGTAGGGTGCTTTGCTCACGCCAGGTTGCAAAAGTACTGAAAGATGAATGAAAGGACTGCTTCCTGGGACTCTTCTCTGTAAGGCTGAAACCAAGTCCAGCTACTCACTTTCCAGCTGTTTCCCGAGCTCTTCTTGAATAAGGCGCCTCAGAGTTTCCATGGATGGAGACTCTCCCTAGGAGGGAGGGAAGGTGAAGTTATTTATCTTCCCAGTAACTCCTGCCACCCAAGGCCCCTGAGGACTCAGGAAACTATGAAGTTCATGGTAGTAAATTCACAGAAAAGCACATCTTTCTAACCTAGTCCTTTCCATATCTCTAATCTCCTCCTCCTTTCTCTGTACTGCAGGCAGTATCATCCTATTCTGTATGGCAACCTGGACTCAGGGATCAGACTCTGAGTCACCATTGCCCTTCCTTCTACACTCTTCCCATCTCTTCAATGGGTTTCCTTCATGTACAAACCACTGTACTGATGAATTTCACCCACACACCCTTCCCATTACTAGACCTGGGAGGCTTAACCTCTAATCTCTGCCTGACAACATCCTGTTCACCTTCCAGATGCAGCTCCCAGGCTGCCTCCTGTATAACTTCATGTTTGATTTCCCCTGCCTGGCCATGTGGCCTCTCTGATTTTCAGGGTCTGGTTTTCCCTGCTTGGGTCCACCATGGCTTTGTACAAGAGTTTGACTAAGTCCTGGTGATTGGTACACAGAAGCTAATGAGTTTGGCAAACAGAGAAGCAGAGTGCTGTCTTCAAGCTCATACAGTGACATATGATTCTTAGAAGAACCTAGGAGAACTGTCCTTGGACTCTATTGGGCTTGTTCCTTCTTGGCTGACTCTTTCAGGGCAATTTCCATCCCTCAAAGGCAGGGGTCTTACTGTGTTCACCTCTGTAACCTCAGCACCTGGCACGGGCCTGGCATGAGATGGATTCAATTTCCTTATTCTGTTCTGGTCAAGAATCTTTTATGATAATCCCAGAATTCCAATCACTACCCGTAGTAGCAGGACTAGCAGAACTTGGCAACGCACCAAGAGGGTTTTGGAAGCCACTGAATTCTCCAGCCTCTACCTGGACTTGGCTGAGAGACAGGCTCTGGCTGCCTGGCTTCTTTTAGGGTGGCTGACACCCAGGATACCCACAAACACCAGAAATTGATGTAACCACAGAGCATCAGAGTTGGCATGGACATGGAAGTCACCCATACCTGTGTTTTGAGGAATAGGAGGGTCTCAGAGGACCATATGGGCCACTGAGGGGGTGGGGGGTCACATGGACTGGGCCACCAGTCCCAACCGATACTTCCAATAGGGAAACTTTGCATTTTTTTTTTTTTTAGCAAATGTGTGCTTATGTTACAAGGCTGTGTAAAATAAAAGTCTTGCCTCTAGAACCAAATATATTAAAAAGAAAGGAAAAAGCACCACTCTAAACAAGGCTTTCTTCTTACAATTGGGAAAAGTGAGGAGCAGAGAGAAGATGGAATGCCCCAGGCAGGCACATGGAAGAGCGTCAGAACCAGGAGCCATCCTGCAGTGAAGCTCAGACTATCGAGAGCTTTTGCACAGGAGCAGAGGAGCTCTACAGCCCAAAGAACGAAGTCTTGGTGGTTTATTTCCACTGACACAGAGGGATGGATGGAAGAAGGACTCCATTTTGAGCACCTCTTCAGCTATGCAAGTTATTTCACTTAATCAGCAAGCCAGAAGAGGATTTTGTTTATCCCTTTTTGCAGACAAGGAAGAACAGGCTCAGAGAAGGGAAGTAATCTGCCCCAGGACACACAGTTGGAAGGTTAGAATCTATAACCTGCTTCCTCTAAAGTCCATACAGTTCCCTGGCTTTCACATGGGGTCAGAGGAGTCTGAAGCTGCATCAGCATCCTTACCCTCAATCCTGGAAATCCTGGCTGGCCTGGAGGCCCTGGAGGCCCAGCTGGTCCATTCTCCCCAGGTGGTCCCTGGGGACCCATCAGACCTGTATGGCCTTTGTGGCCTGGGATTCCAGGGTCCCCCGGCTGGCCCTTCCCACCAGGAGGTCCTTTGTCACCTTTGATCCCGGGATCTCCCTAAGGAGGAAAGAAGCATATCAGCATGTGTCTCAGAGGTAGAAGATGTACCCTATGCAGTTGCAGGAAGGGGTCGCCCAATCTGCCCCCTGGGCTACTGAAAGGGAGACTTTAGTCCTGACTGATCCATGTGTGACATGGGGTGAGAAGGGCCCCAGAATCCATCACATGTACCATCCTGATTTTGCAAAGTCGGACATGGGGGTTCCAATGAGAAAGTCATCTGCCCACAGACACACTAGGAGTCTGTAGAATATAGAATATAGAATAAGAATGGTGGTTTCCAAGTCCCATCCCCTAGACAAGGCTGGCACCAACCCCTGAGACTGATGGTGGAACCACTGGACACTTCCTGACCTGGTTTTGCTCTCTGACAGCTGAAGGGGCAGTGGCATTGTTTCAATAGTGGTATCTCACTCTCAGGTCACCTCCTACTCCCTGCTCTCAGCTCTAGTGAGTCCACAGGGGAGTATCCAATGGCCTCAGACACTGTCCAGGGCTCTTGTCACTCCAAAGCTAACTCAGTTTGGAAGGCTTGATCAATTATTCCGGAACCATGGCAAGCACAAGGCCGTCCAGTCCTCTGCCCTTATGTATTACCATGTGCATGACCACCCAATTGTGGCTGGGTCTGAAAATATGGCAGCCACATTAATGGTCAAAGAGTATAATGGGAAAAGTGAGAAGCAGATGGAAGAAGGAATGCCCCAGGTAGGCACATGGAAGATTGACAAGGCCAGGAGTCATCCTGCAGTGAAGCCCAGACTACTGAGAGTTTTTACACAGGGTCCTGGGACTCTATTGCTCGGATGTAGCAGAGTGAGGGAGGAGCAGGAGCAAAAACAAGAGACACATGATGGTAACTGTAAATGTTTCATGGCTGTGGACATGACCTAGAACCAAGGAAAAGGAACACTGTGCAGTCATCAAACCATCTTCAACATATGTGCACAATGAAAAATACAAGGAGTCAACAATGGATAAAGTATGCTCAGAGTGGGAGAGGGTTAAACAAAAAGTATATGCATGTTTTAACATCCCCACACACACATGGTTCTGCATGCACAAACTCTCTCTAGAAAGTAAATGGACAGTGCTAGACCCTGGGGAGGGAATGGGGCTAAAGGGTGAGATTGCATTCACGATTTTGTTTTGCAATATTTATTGTTTAACTATGGACTTGTAATGCTGTTAATATTTCAACAATAACCAAAAACAGCAGTGAATTAAAAATAATAATAATTCAAGGGAGTCACTTGACTCTTTCAGATGTGATGCATTTCAGGAGACACTGAAACCTCAGTGAGGGATCTTGAATTCAGGCATCTGTAAAAGACCTGGCTTCTTATATACCTGGATGCCAAGCCCCTATACCATATGTGGTGCAGTGTCTCCTATTCATTAAATGTCTCCTAATCACTTTGTGGTAAGAGGATTTGTCCCATATTTCAAGTGTTCCCAGGAGTACAAAGGAAAGGGTAGTCTAATGGCTCCTGGCATTGTGCCATGAAATCACTTAACAGGGGAAAAGCAAGCTCTCCATGTATTGATTAGGCACTAAAAAAGAGATTCCTATTCCTGGTATGAATTCCATGGCTCTCCACCAAATCTCTGGCCCCTATGCTGCAGCAATAGTTCTCAGGGCGCCTGAGTGATGCTACAAGTGGACATTAATGCCTTCTGAGCCACAGCCACGCCCCCGGCTCCATCACTCAGGAACTTGCAGCCCTAGGACCAAGGAATCAAAGTCATGGGAAGGAGAGAAGAAGTAGGGGGAGAATCCCTGAGACTCTCTGCTCCCACTCTTGTCTCCCCTCTCACTGCAGGAAAAGCCAACCGGCTCCCCACCCATCCAACTTGCAAAGAAAGCCGAGATAAATTCTTTGCAGGACCGTGGAAAACAAGCGGGGGTGGGGTGGAGGGTGCCAGAGACGTCCGCGTCGTGCAACAGTGTGACAGCGTGAAGCTGACCAAATGCAGGATTGTGGGCAAACGAGACATGTAGAGCCTCTGACGGGAGCCGCAGTCGTGAGGGCGAGGATACTCCCGCGCTCCACTTTCTTCTCGGCAAAAAGAAGAAGGAAAAAAAATGGCTTTACCCCCTGTTGTTTTTTGGAGAAATGAAATGTAAAGAAAGGCTTTCTGAGTGAAGCGCCAAGGCGATTCATTATGGGAAAATCTGTTCCCTTGTCACCTCCAGCGACAAATCTGGCTCCTGGCAAATTGGCACCTCGGAGTCGCACATTGCGCAGGCGCTCGCACATGGGGAGAGGGAAATCTGTCAACGTCCCAAACACTTGCCTTTGAATTTGTAATTGTGAGGATTTTACTCCTTAAAATAATAACCAAAAGCGGGGTGGGGGGAACAATAACATCGACTACAAACAATATCAGTGGGGAAGAACCTCCCCTCGTGAGGCTCATGATCTTCCGGGAACAGTGAGCTGAGCCCCCACAGAAGACAGCACCCCAGGCTGGGCTGTTCAGGGCCTTGGACAATGCCAGTCTCCAAGTCCCCTTGCTGCTGTGAAGAGGTCACACTCAACGCGTTCAAAGTGCCTGTATCTCTCCCACACACTTACCCTTTCTCCTTTGGGTCCAGGCTCTCCAGGCTTCCCAGGGTCTCCCTGCAATGAGATCCAAAGGAATACAGTCATTTCCCCAGGGCCATATGCCTTCATTGCCTTGCTTGGTTCTTCCACACAACTCTGTGCTGAAGACAAGGGATCCTCAAAAGGTCAGATCTCCCAAAGGCTCCTTTCTGATATGTCTAGACATTGCAGGGGTTGACCCACATCCTTTCTTTCTGCCACCTCCCACCCTTGACCAGTGGCGCCAGCCCGTGCGTGGTTGACCCACTCAGATTCCTCCTCTACCTCTTCTGGATAAACCTCACTTCCTTAAGCATGCCCAGGAGACCCTGCATGAATTGGTGCCTTGTGTAAGTTCTCCTTGCTCCTGTTACCCTGGATGGCTCAACTTTAGCCAAACCAAATGACTTAAGGCCCCCAATGCAGGGAGCATACAGTTCTGCTGTCTCATGGCCTCTGCTCTTCATTTTCCCTGTGCCTGTAGCATCTCTCACCTCACAGTTTAAATAATCAAGATTCCCACCCTGCCTTCAGGCCCCCTCTCCAGGAAGCCCTTGCTGATCACCCAACACTTAGAGAAGCAGCCCTCTTCTGTGTTCCCACAACCTCCTGGAGGGAAATCACATCAGGGAATGAGGGGCACAGCTCCACAGTCTCTACTCCTGAGACACCTTCTTCCCTCCCAGCCTCAGCTTCTGTCATTCTCTCCACCTGGAATGTCTCTTTCCTTTCTCTTTTACCTACTCCCTCTGCCACCTCCTCTGCAAGCTTTGGCAAATCTCTCCAGCTAGTGTCTGTCCCCAAGCATGGGCTACTTCCTTATAAGCTGATAACCTTCCTTCTTTTCTCTCCAGATATGATAACCACAGTGTGCCCATCTACCTTCCCCTGTAGACCATAAGCATTTAGAAGGCAGGGCCTGAGTTCATTCACTTCTGAATTGAATTTCACTCTTCCCACTGTGCTCCCATGGAGCATTCAGACTGGTTAAGAAGAGGTTGTGGGCATGACTGATTCTAATTCAAGGAAGACTGATTTGGTTTCTGGAATATAAGTACCAAAAGGGACCTCAGTAGCTAAGAGAAAAGAATATGATTTTGTATGTTGGGAAGCATGAAGCCATGAAGGTTAAATGAAATTTAACAGGGAGAGGAGGTAGGGAAAGGCACTCTACGTGGGTATAAGAGTGAAGAACAAGCCTTGGAGACGAGAAGGTAGGAACACATCATGCGTGGGAAAGCAGAAGGCAGGAGCTCCCATTCTAAAGGAAGAACAGGGTCAGTTCAGGGAAGACCTGGGATGCCTGCTTAGCCTGGACTTTATTCTGAAAGGCAGTTGGTGGGTGGGTGGGGTGGTACAGAGAGAAAGAGTGTGGTCAGAAGTCCAAATCCAAGCATGTGGAGCTGATGTAGCCCTAGGAAATGGGAATTGGGGCTATTTCTCCTTCTCAATCCAGGAAGCAAAAGGAAGCAGTGACTGATGAATGAGTTGAGTGGTATGCCCAGTGAGTGGCAAACTATGACTGGGATGAAGCCCTCGCTGTTATGGAGCCACTGGATCCAGTTTCAAGGTAATGACCCTCTCCACTCCAGTAAGAAAGCAACCCAAAGACACAGAGTGAAATGAGTCTTCCTCATCCAAAAGTGCAGGCTTTGAAATTGATAGGCTGATTTCCAAAGACCTGCTTTCCCTGCATTTATTCTTCTATTTATCTTTCTTTAATTATTTTTGGTATCTACTCTGCGCCAGTCTCCTGGGCTATGGCAGAACAGAGCACGGGGCTAAGACAGAGCATTATGGGGGTCTGCCTCATTTGGTGTTCAGTGAAAGTTGGCAAAGGTTACATTTTAGCAGAGATTTCAGTATGGGTAGCACCAGGCATAAGGAGGGGCACAGGAGGGGTGTTATGGGCTTTCTGAAAAGGGGGTCCTTGGGAAAGAACTTGGCATGTCTCAGGAGCTAAAAGGCCAGAGTGACTGGAGCTTAGAGAAGAAGGGGAGTGGGCAAGGCTGGTGCAGCCTCTATTCCATCGAGAGTGCAAAGGGATGGGGGAGCTGTGGTTTGCTTTGCAAAGTGTCATGATCTGTTAATGCTCTGAAGCCCCTCTGGCTGTTGGGCTGAGAGCTGAAGAGGGGCAAAGCTGAACAAAAGGAGGTCACTGCAATGGTCCAGGTGAGGGCAGATGACAGATTGCATTAGAGTGCCAGTGGTAGAGATAAAGAGAACTTGACAGAATCAAGAGGTTTTCTGAAGTCAGAGTTAACAGGACTTGTTGATGGCTTGGATGCTGAAGGACAGACAAGTGAAACAGGCATATCAAGATTGGCTACATCATTTGTGGGGCTCCATGCAAAATTAAAACATGGGTCACTTGTTCAAAAAGAATTAGGGATTCCACGACAGTGAGGGTAGACCATTAAAGCGACTGTGGTGTCCTACTACATGGGCCACCTGCCCATGGGAAAGGGTCGCCAAGGGGTCAGCAGAGGTGTGATACTCACCTCCTTGCCTGGGACTCCTTTCTCTCCTGGTTCTCCCTGTGAAACAAAAAAGAACATCAGTCGGGGCCGGGCTCAGTGGCTCAGCCTGTAATCCCGCGCCTTGGGAGGCCGAGGTGAGTGAATTGCCTGAGCCCGCGGGTTCGAGACCCGTCTGGGCAACTTGGCGAGACCTCATCTCTACAATAAATCAAAAAAATTAGCCAGGTGTGGTAGCACATGCCGGCTACTTGGAAGGCTGAGGCGGAAGGATCGCCGGAGTCCAGCAGGTCGAGGCTGCGGTGGCCGGGAGTGGCCACTGCACTCCAGTCTGGGCGACAGAGTGAGACTCCAACTCAAAAAAAAAAAAAAAAAAGAACATCAGTTGGCTTTGTAGCATTAGCCCAATACAAGTAACATGATTATCTTCCAAACAGACATTTTCACTCAAATCATGTTCCAGCAACAACAGCAATTGATGGTCCACCTGACCAAGGATGTCCCAGACGAGGTTCTCTGGCCAGCCAATCCTGGGGGAGGCAACACATTGACCCAGGGTGGGATGGAGCCTGAGACTCAGCATGAGATTCAGGAATCAGTGTCAACAGAATAGGTGTCACTCCACCAGAAAGAACTCGAGAATATCAGTTTTACAAATTGTCCAGCTGTGGTCAAGAGGCCTCTCTGAGAAGCAGACTTATGGTGTGTGAAACAAATTACCAATTAGGTACTGGACTTAAGGTCCAAAAGTTGGCTTCACCACTTATTGGCTCTGTGACCTTGGACAACCTCCTTAAGGTCTCTGTGCCTCAGTTTCCTCATGGGTAAAATGTAAATGGTAGCTGCCTCATGGGGTTAGCATGAGATTTCAATGTGTTAGTTCTTGTAAGACACTCAAAGCGTAGCAGGCAGGTAGCGGGGGCTGGACAAGGGACCCACTGTTGTTGTGACTCAGGAATAATTGCTGCAATGTGTCAAGAGGATCGGGAACTTGGTTGCTCAGGGGCAGTCAGATTATTAAAAAGGGGCTGGAGAAGGAGGATTTGGCCTTTGACAGTGGAGTAACTGAGTGAAGAGGCTCAAGTAAAAAAACCTATGCAGGGCAGGGGCAGCATGGTAAAAAAAAAAAAAAAGAGTGAAGGGTTACCACCTCAAGCAGGCTGGGCTTGGATGGCAGTGGGGAACCCAGAGGGGTCAGAGTTAAACTGGAGGGGGGTGGTAGGATAAGCTCTCTACTCCTGCATGTTACATTCGACCCCCATGCATCAGGTCAACAGTCCCAGGTGTATACCAGAGCATGCAGAAGAGGGAGGGGGCTGGGTTTGGAAATGTGTGAATCCCTCAGCATCCCTCTGTCTGTAAATCACCTTACAGCTTCTCTCTGCATCAAACTGTCAAAGTAGGAGAACTTACCTCCAGAGCCAGCAAGAGCACAAACTTACCATGTGGTCTCGAATAAATTACTTACCTATTCTGACCCTACACACTCTGCTTGTTCATTTTTTAAATGCTTCCTACATGTCCTTCAAGTTCTAGGATCATGATCTCTACCACTGGCCTACAACAAACATCACTACAACTGTTTTTTTTTTTAATTATTATTATTTTTTTGAGTCCAGGTCTCACTCTGTTGCCTAGGCTAGAGTGCAATGGCATGATCGCCGCTCACTGCAGCCTCGATTTCCTGAGCTCAGATGATCCTTCTGCCTCAGCCTCCTAAGCAGCTGGGACTACAGGTGTGTGCCACCACATCCAGCTATTTTTTTCATATTTTGTAGAGATGAGGTCTCATTATGTTGCCTAGCCTGGTCTTGAACTCCTGGACTCAAGTAATCCTCCCACTTCAGCCTCCCAACTGGGATTACAGCTATGAGCCATTGCGCCCAGTCTACACCTACTTATATATTTATGGAGCATCTGCATTGGGTCAGGACCCATTGTTAATGCCTTTACATAGATTATCTCATTTAATCCTCAGAAGTAGATGCCATTATTATCTCCGTTTGAATAATAAGACAGATACAGCAGAGAGGTTATGGAGTCTTTCCTAAACTCTCACAATTTAGGGAGTCATGGGGGTGAGAGTACTACACAGGTGTGATCTCTGAGTACTCCACTCTCTCCTAAATCAAGATGCAACTGTTTTCTCACACCAGACCATCATGGCCTGAGCAGATGGATCAGAGGACACAGCAGCTGATAGGGAAGATATTGAATGGGAAGATCACACCAGGAGCCAGGTATTCTGGCTCTCACCAAGGTTCTATGCTTACCGGAGGCCCACGGGGACCCAGAAATCCAGGAAGACCTGGGCTGCCATTTTCTCCTTTGTTTCCTTTCTGGCCCTGCAAAGGGAAATGGGGAATTAATTCTTCAAGGTCATGTGCCAACTTAAGCAGATTCAGAAACCTTATGACTATTCTACATGCCAAAGGCCTGAGACATCCACAAAATAAGACAAGAGTCCTTGCATAATGGAGGGGAATGGGTTAGAAAGAGACATGGGGTCTTGGGACTCCCAATAGTATTGTCATGGGGCAGGGGAGAAAGATAAGAAGTATCTGTGTAAACAGTCAATGGTCTTTCCATTTAAAGCAACAAAAATAAACTGGAATGGATATTTAACAAAGACTCCAGGATGTGTGTGTGGCCCCTCCAAGAAACCATATAAGAAGATGGTCTACTTCTTCCCACGAGGAAATCCAAGCTCACTTGGTAGGATCACTCTTTGGGAAAGGACTTCAGGACTCCTTTAGCTTAAGCCTTTTGGGAAAGCCACCATGCATGGATCAGCTCTTCTGAGACTAATTTTGCACTGGGGTAGGATGTGGGTCTTGCCTCATGACCCAATCCCACCCCATCTCCTCTGTCTCACTAGCAGTGCCTTGTCCCACACCACAGCTCCAGAAGAAGTTCATCAGGTTTGCACAGCTTTCCCTGGTCCAACAGGACGATGGTCTCCATTAGGGTGACCAAATGCTAAGTTTGTCTGGAACTGGTGGGTTTCCAGGATGCAAGATTTTTGAGCTGCGAAAGTTCCCAACAACCCAGAATGCACCCTGATTTTCACAGTGGCACAGATAGCTGATGAGTGCTCAGTACAATTGATACTTGACTCACCACACCTTGGAGGTGGCCTTCTGAATCAGCTTGCAAATGTTAGCAAATGAAAATACAAGAAGTCTAGGCTGGAAGAAGAGTGGGCAGGCTTTGATTTATCCGACCCTAGAACCCATCAAAGAAGCATCTTTTCCAGCATGTCTCTCCATGTACCAGGCTTTATCCATTGTTCAATGATCAGGACTCTGCTAATTCGTATGTCATGCACCCTTCTCTCTACTACCTACCCATTGATCCTTCTTGTCTCCCATTCCTTACCCTCCCTCACCTGCATTCCCCAACTGCACACTTTCCTTTTCATCTGAGATGGTAAGAGTTGCTTGGTCTGCCCCTTTCCTTCCATCCTCTAGAAACCTCAAACACCTACCTACAGCCTTATTATACATTTTTTTAGAGTTTAATAGTTTTAAGTGCTCATGGTTGTAGCCAACAGAGAACCAAGTGCATTTTAAGCTTTGAAAAACATTCTTTCTGGATCCTCCTGCCTCCAGCCTGTGTTGACCATTCACACCCATACTTCTCCGCTGACATTTCCAAGGACAGAGATTGGACAGTTTGTGATGTGAGCCATAAGCCCTTTGAAAGCTTGTCCCAGTGCCATCCCACAGCAGCCAAAGAGTACTCACTGGGCTTCCTGGAGGGCCAGGGTCTCCTGGAGATCCTGGTGATCCATTCTTACCCTGGTGGAAAAACAAAAACAAAAAACAGAAAGAATCATCTTGCCAGGACATCACAGAGCTGTGGAACAAAGAGATGGCTGAATATGGAGGATTTGATTTCACACAGAATATTCCAGTCAGTGTGGCTCATAGTCAACCACTTCATTACTCAGAGGGTGTTTCTCAACTTGTAAAAGGAGCCCCTAATGTTTAATTCATAATATTTTTGCAGAGTTAAATGAGCTTGTGGGCATGAAAAAGCCTACCCCAGTGATTAGTGCTCATGGCAGAGGAACAGTAAATAATCATGACCACATACATTCATCCATCCATCCACCTTTCAACTCGGATGATTCGTTAAGGAACAAATAAACCATCTAACACAACCCAAATTACAAATAATTGTTCATACTCTCATAGTGCTATTCTTAGCTCAGAAGCATGTCCACATGTTTCTCTCTTTTTACTCCAACACTAGGGAGATCATCATATTCCCATTTAAAAGGTATAAATGCTGAGGCACAGAGAAGGAATATGGCTTGTTCAGAGTCATAAAGGTACAAAATGGAAGGTCCATTCACTTCAGATTCTAAAACTGATGCTTGCAACTTTAACATTCTCTACCTTGATAGATGTTTTGTGCACATTCCTACCTTTGGCAAATACATTTAACCTATAAGATTCCAGTGGAGTAAAACTCAAGAAAGCTCAAGAATGTTCCTAGCTACCCCTTTTCAGGATCAGACAAATTCTTAGTAAGCCTAAATGTTACAGCTCAGTTCCTCAGGCTGTGTTGGTTACTTTCTCTTCCTACTATGTCATCCTCTCTCAGGGCATGTTCCTACCAGTTGCCACGTCTTTACCTGATTCTTTTCCCTGTCATGAGTAACCCAAAGGCAGACTCAGTGCCTTGTCATTCTTGATATCTCCAGACACACAGCAGGCTCTCTGCTAAATACTGAACCAAGAAAGTTGTGGAGAACCACTTTCTGTCAATCATCTAACTGAAAGGTGTTAATGCCCTGTAATCCACGAAGCATGTACTCACAAATGTGTTGGCTTCATGGAAGCATATTCTAGTAAACAGTAGCTGATGCTGTCCATGCACTTCTTACATATAGACCCCTCTTCCAAGGGCTTCCCATACCTAAAATCACTGTTCACATCAGACACAAACATCACTCTTTTACCAATGGGGAAAAATGAGGCCCAGAAAGACTAAGCAATCTACCTGAGGGGGATTTGGAGGAGCTAAGATATAAACTGAGGCAGCCCTGATCCAACACTGCTCATCAAGGACATGCCTTGTGGGTCAGTGATCATAAATACAGATTCTGCTTTGTGTCTAAAGAGTACATGTGTGATCATGGGTGAATCCATCTCACTGGATTCTGCTGGGAACCACATAGCATAAATACCTTTATCCCTATAACACAGATGAACAAACCGAGGCACAGAGCTAGCACAGGATCTGCCTGGGATGGCTGAGCTAGGACGGGCTGAAATCGGAGCAGCAAGCCGACATGGGTCCACTGCTTACCCATGCTCGGCCCTTCTGCGGATGCTGCATGACGCTCCTGCCTGCATCTTCCTCCGCCCACTAACCCATCTGTGTCCCTCTAAAAATATGCGCTTTGCCTCATCCCTATGGAAATTATATCGCTTCTCCTTCTTCCTCTAATCTTCCCTTTGCAGGAAAGATAAGGGCCAAGACACAGTAGCACAGGGTGCCAACACAGGCCAACATGCACAGAAGCTCTGGGCGACCATCTGTACTTTGTGCACCTGAAGCCTATAGGGCCTGGGAAGTGACCCCTTCCTGGACCACAGAGCCATTCCTTGTGTCCAACTCTTCTTCACGGAGCCCCATATGAGGCCACAGATCCCCTTTCCAACTGTTCTGAGGTCTAAATTCCTGTTCCAAACCCACTCTTTCTGGGATGATCTTTCTGACAAGGAAATCTAGCACATACAGGACCAGGGTAGGTGCCTGAGCTGAAGTCTCTTGAATGAGATGCCAGACTCCAAATCGTGGCTCTGCCACTTACCTGCTGTGTGTGCAATCTGGGGCAAGTTACTAGACTTCCCTGTGCCTTCATTTCTCATCTGTGAATGGGTACAGCAGTGGCATAAGGTTTGGGGAGAACTCAATGAATGAATCATGTAAATGCTTCCTGTAGTCCCAGTGATAAAATCTGCCATGGTTTGTTGGAGGCTAGTGGCTATAAGGTGGTCACCATGGTCCTATTCTTATCCACCGTGTGACTGTAGATTTTAAAGAAAGCAAAATGAAAGTTTTTAGGTTATGCAGACATTCACAATCACCACAGCTATTCATGGAGACACTCCACAAATATTCAGGTCTAGTTCAAGGTTGCATGAACCTGCTGGGTTTGCCAGGAACCTTTCCCTCACTCAGGAGAACACACCAATTCCAGGTGAGTAAGAGTGAGACTGTCAGAAAATAATCTGGAAACTGCACTAATGTGTTAAAATATATATGTATTTGGCAAACGTTAATAGCTTATTGTTGGAAACAAATTATTTACAATGTCCTTCAGAATGGAGGAGATCACATTAGAACCACATAGTTGCCTTTGGAGATCCCAGGCCTTCAGGATCAACCCCTGCCCCCACTACTGCATGTAGCCCTCCATAGACTCACTTGGCCAGCTGCATTCCTCCAGCTCACGTATCTGTCTTAGAGTACCCACTGCTTCCCAATGTCATTTCCCTTTCCTTCTTTTGTACCTTTGGGGTTTTTGTTTGCTTGTTTGCTTTTGTTTTTTTATTTTTTGGGGGGGGTGGTGAGTCAGAGTCTCACTCTATTACCCAGGCTGGAATTCAGTGGCATACTCATAGTCACCACAGCCTTGACCCACTATGCTCAGGTAATCCTTCCACCTCAGCCTTCCAAGTAGCTGGAACTACAGGCACACACCACCATGCCCGGCTATTTTTTTATTTATTTATTGTAGAGCCGAGGTCTTGCAAAGATGCCCAGGTTAGTCTTGAACTCCTGGACTCAGACAGTCCTCTCATCTCCACTTCCCAAAGTGCTGGGATTACCGGCATGCACCACTGCGCCCGGCTCTTCTGTACCTTTGAATGCATTTGTACTTATCAAGGATCTGAGTGCTGCTCTGTCTGTGCCAAGAGGCCAGAGAGGCAGGCAGAGCTAAAGCCCCTCCTACCTCCAGGAACGTAGATGGCCTGGGGCACAGTCCAAAGGCCATGCCCTGTTTCATCACTTTA
Source organism: Tarsius wallacei (assembly GCA_963574415.1). Lineage (NCBI taxonomy): Eukaryota > Metazoa > Chordata > Mammalia > Primates > Tarsiidae > Tarsius > Tarsius wallacei. The sequence continues at coordinate 55,331 of CAUYQG010023347.1, read as the reverse complement.
CTGGATTAACTTGCTAGATTCTTTCAACTCCTCTGCCTCCATTTTACAGATGAGAAAACTGAGGCCTAGGAGTACTGAAGAAACTTACACAGTCCACGTGATAAATACAGAAGAGCCAGAAATCAAACCCAGATGGCTTAACCCCAGAATTGGATGCAGAAGCCCAGCGAAGGAGATGGAAGGACCCTGATCACGGGCCACTCCACACCTCGGGGCTCTGGAGCAAGATTTTATCAACATCTTTGTCATTATCCCTCTCTCCTCGGTTGCCCTTTTAGACATTTTTCTTAATCACTCCATATGAAATGTTAATAACACAGCTAATGTGTGTGTGTGTACCATATGCATACCTGTGTTTGATACATAAACAGTAAACATAGCACATAAACAATAATAACTTATAATATCCCCAAAACCAATGCTTGTCCCCTTGGTGGTGATATAACCCCTTTGGGAATGCACATTCTGGGGAGCCTGGGCTTTGGTTCAGGCTCCACTTGGTGAGGTCTGAAGAGATGTGACATCCAAATGCATATGATCTGCCACACGCTCCATCTCTGGAATCCAGAAGACAAAGCACATGCAGGTTCATGGTAGGGTGGAGAACTCAAGAATGCTTAGGTTTAAACCCACCTAAAGCTCTTGCTAGCTGTGTAACCTAGATTTAGGAAGCCAGTATATCTATCTCAGGTTTATTCACTCATTTGTTTATTCCATTACTCATTCAAAATATACACACACATATAATCTATACAAAATAAGCAAGTTGCAAAAGATTTAGTGCTGTGTAAAAATTATGTATTCTATATGGTTGTAGGTGTACTGAAAATATTTTAGAAGATACACAAAATGCTTTTAATTAAGTGACTCCCTCTGGAGTGTGGGATTGGAGTGAAGGCAAAGAGGTAATTTTTTCTTGTTACTTTATCTGTAATATGCAACCCTGTATGATTTCCTTTATCATTAGCATGGATCACATTTATGATAACAGATGGATAGACTGATACATACATATATATATACATACACATACATATATTAACACAACTTCCCTAAGATGGTCCCTGGGTTTAAAGGGGTGATGAATGCTTTTCTCCATACACAGAGTTTAGGCACCTAAATATCTATTTTCTACCTTCTTCTGCCATACCTTCTCAGGCTGCTCTCAGATAAAAGAAGGATTTTGCTAGGTGCACAAACAAGCAGGAGTAATATTCAAAATACATATCAACCACAGGCAGAGTTATGAGTTGAACTGCATTCCCTAAAATCTATATATTGAGTATGTTGAGTTTCTAATGCCCAGAACCTCAGAATGTGACCTTATTTGGAAACTGGGTTGTTGCAGAAGCAATTAATTCAAGTGAAGTAATGCTGCAATAGGGTGGGCCACCATTCCAGGAAGGACTGGTGTCCTTGTAAAAGGGGAATTTGGGAGACAGACATGCACACAGGGAGAAAGCCACGTGAAGATGAAGGCAAAGATTGGGGTGGTACTTCTATAAGCCAAGGACTGTCAAAGATTGCTAGCAAACCCCAGGAGCTGGAGAGAGGCCTGGGACTGATCCTGTCACAGCCTCAGAGGAACCCAAACCTGTTGATCTTAGTCTCAGGCTTCTGGTCACCAGAATCATGACACAATATATTTCTGTGGTTTAAGCCATTCTGTTATTGACACTTTGTTACAGCAGCTCCGAGAAACTAATACACAGAGCATGTACCAACCCTTAGGATGACCCAAAGCTAGAGCAGGGCCTCAGGGTGAGGTGCTATAGGGCCCCTGCTGTGCCAAGTGGCACCTTTTAAATGTTTGTATTGTGAGTGGGTGGTTCCAGAATATAATCTGAGCATGTGGGGAAGAGTACTAGGGGGACTTAGGGCAGCTATTTAGATATATTGCCATTTTTTGATAATACATATGGTTGCACCAGAAAGAATCAACCAAATATTGCATTAACAGGCCCTGTGAAGACACAGAGCACTTTAGTCACAATGCAAAACTCACCGGTGGTCCCCTCAGTCCTTGGGGGCCCGGTGGCCCTGTGGGTCCAGTATCCCCCTGGAACAAACAGAGAGGTCCTGTTATCACCGTTACTTCATGAAGATGATGGGGGCATAGCCTCAAATGTGGACCACACCAAGTTATCCAAGAGATTCAACAAACTGTTGTCAAAACTTTTCATCATTAATCACCTGTTGTTACAAATCTGGACAAACTCATTTCCTGTGGATGAATAAATGCATGAAAGTCTACATTTGTGCATCTGTCTATCTACTTGTTTATTTAGACATACTCTACTGGGACCCACAGGGACGTAATCCTAATCATGTTGTGGATGAATTAAACAGAAACTTGGACATGCTACCACACAAAGCAGACTGTCCAACCATCTAGAAAATGGCTTTTTCAAATAAAAGAGTCAGATAGTTGAGATGCAGAGAAGAAAGCATTCTCCATCCTCTGGCATCCCAGGCTCCTGTCCCAGTGATGTGCTGGGTAAGCTGACCTCAGCCACATTTCTGCCTGGGTAGCACATTATATTGTCCTTCCTAGAAATCAGTGGGGGCTTTGGAGGGGGCTGGCTATGCCAAGATTCTCAACTGCCCTTCAGCTTCTGAGAGGCCCCCTTTGGGGTGGAGAAGGGGTAGACTCTACTTTTAGCTGAGTGCATGGGGCTCAACACATGTTGATTTTTTGAACAGATTCCAATGCTAAAAAATCGTGTACACTACGTTGGCTTTATAACACACCTTCTACCTCCATCATCCTAACACACCTTCTACCTCCATCATCCCTCAGAGCAGACCAGTCAAAAAGCCCATGTGATTTGGTGTATCAGGAGCCAATGGAGAAGGATCCACTTTCTCACTGTTTAAACACAGGTCCTAAGGGACTCAGAGCAGGCATGATACCACTTTGAACCTCAGGACCTGGTGCCTAGCCTTCTGGCCAAGCACCCATTCCAGGGAGGCCATGTTGAATTTCCCCACAGGATGCCACTTGTGGATGGCTGGTCCTCCAGGGGTTTGCAGAGTTGGCTGATCCTGGGCTCCAGGCTGGCCCCTCCTGCCCCTAACTCTGTGTATGTCACCACAAGTTTCTTAACCTCTCTGAATCTCAGATTTTTCATTTGCACAATCAGGGTAGAAATTCTCCTTGTTCTATCCAGATTCCAAAACCAAATAATAGTGAGAGCTGCTTGAGCAACATAAAGTGTAACACAGCACATGGCAGTGATGGCCACGATGGGTGCACGGTTGTTACAAGTACTAAAGAGCCAGAAAAATGGCGACAATGCAGGGGAAACTCTGAAATGCCACTCAAGTCCACTTTAAGACCATCATTGGTACCAAAGACAAACAAATCACGATTGATCCAGAAAAGTCTCCTTATTAACTGCACCAACCCACTAGACTGGAAGCCCCAATCTCATCCACACCAACTGATCCGTGGCATCTGTGTGTGCCTCTTAGCAGTGCTGCCACAAACACTGTGGTACAGTTTCTGGGTGTCACTTACTTGATATCCCCACCCCCAACTGGCCCAGTCAGGCCCCATAGGGCTGCTACTTACATCTTTTCCTGGAGACCCTTCCCGGCCAGGGGGACCCATAGCACCAGGCTCTCCCTAGAAACAAAAAGGCCTGGTGTTAGGGAAAGAGATGCTTCAACCACAACTGCATCTGAGCATCTGGGAAAGATGGAGAGACTCAAGGGGACTGTCAGCCTCTGTACACAGAGCCCTGGCCCTGAGACAGGGACTGCAGTATACCCGCGGCCAGCGGCAAGAGCCTGGGGCCATGCTGCGCCTTTCAGCACTGTGCAGGCTGGTAGGAGCAGCAGCTGAAGAATCTGGCAGTCTCACTTGGAATTCTGCCTCCTTATCTACTGACCCATTTGAACTTTCCTACTCCTCAGCTTTCATCTTGTTATCTAGTACATGCAAGGGATCTAAACAGATGACCCCTGAGTTCATTTCCATTTTGGGCATTCGGAGAAGGCAGAAGTAGTTGAAGGATAAGAAAATAGGCTCCAGTCTGGATGTGGTGACTCAAGTCTATAATCCCAGCATTTTGGCAGGCTGAAGAGGGAGGAATGCTTGAGACCAAGAGGAGTTCGAGACTAGCCTGGGCAACATAGCAAGACCTCACCTCTACACAAAATAAAAAATATTAGCCAGACATAATGGGGAGCATCTGTAGTCTCAGCTGCTCAGGAGGTTGAGGCAAAAGGATCACCTAAGCCCAGGAGGTCAAGGCTGTGGTGAGACATAATCATGCCACTGCACTCTGGTGTCTTTTTTTTCTGGGATAAAGCTATTATTTTTAATAAATGCTCTGGGACCTTGAGAAAATCACCCATGTCCTCTGGGCCTCAGTTTCCTTCTCTGCAAAACAAGCCCAATAACAGTATTTGCCGCACAGGGCTCAGAGTCAATACGCATGGCCCAGAGGATGAAGACCACACCTCATTCCAGGCTGAATCGGCTAAACTGATTGGATGTACATCAACGTTTGGACTCCAGAAGAACCACCTAGAAGCATCAGACCCAGAGAGGAAACATTGTTGTCAATGGTGCCCACTGCCCTTTCTCTGATAAGATGTTGCCCTGGCCTGAAAGCTACAGGAATCCTCTAAGAAGAGTCAGCTCTGTGTCACCTGAATGACTTCCAAAGTGAGGCATCCACTTACCCGGGGACCAGGTGCACCAGAATCGCCAGTGTGTCCCTTGAAACCCTAGATGAAAAAGAATACAGTTATTCACCAACAAAGCAGGTTGAGGAGGCTGGAAGAGGCAGGCACCTGAAGTGATGATTCAGTTGTGTCTTACCCCACCTACTTTGGCTAAGCCTGTTTCCCCTCATCTGCTACCAGCCAGAGTGTCCTGAGCCCTACTCTGTGCCAGGCTTGGTGCCAGATACTTGATGGCTGGACATGAAGAGTACTTCCTCCAGGCTCCCTGTATGCTATGGGTAGGGCTTCTGGGACTCATCTCACACACGCCTCAGAGTGTTGGGGCATGGCCCAGGTGTCTCCCGACACTTGCTCCTCCCGATCTTCCCAGTCTCACACCAATTGGTTTGGACCACCCTTCTCTGCCCCACGCCCAAGTCAGATGGTTTCCTTGAAGACAATATTATCTCTACCCAGGGTTAGGTCCCAGGTCCCTTCCTTGTTCCTGTGGCCATCACCGGTCCTACCCAGCACCCAGCTCTGGGCTGTAGTGCTGGGCTCTCCTGGCTCAGAATAGCAGCCGGAAGGTAAATTATCTGAAGGTACACTATAGCACTTCAGGCCCTGGGAATGAAGATTAAACTATTAGCAGAGTTGAGGTCATCGTGTCTACTCACCAGACCAAACAGATGAAGTCATAATCCCTACTTCACAGATGGGAACACTGAGGCTTAGAGAGGGAAAGTGCCTGCCCAAACCCCCAGAGCTAGGATGTAATGAGATGTGGACCCATGTGGGTCTGTCCAGATGCAGGGCCCTCTCGTTTTCCAAAGCTCCCTGAGGTCTATGCCCGGTTTCTGTCCTGACTGTTGGAACAGCATCTCCACAGCCCTAGAGTCATAAAGTTTTTCCCACCTGCAGAGAGTTCCTTGGTAAAATCTTCCCTGGGCAACCCCTGTCTACCTTTTCACTTGTGTCCTCTCCAAAATGCACAGTCAGCTGTGTGTGGTTCCGATAGCAGGCCACACTGTTATATGTCCAGACCTTTGCACATGCTGTTCCCTCTTCCAGCATGCCCCTTGCCCATCTGGTAAATTTCTCCTGGTTCCAACCCTTCCTATCAACTGGTTCTGGTTATGAGCTCCACCATCAATCACTCCTCCGACCGTCACTCTCTAACACCTTCCTTGCATCTTTGTTATTTGGTGTCATCTCAGGTGTCACCATTGCCAGAGTCCTACTCCAAGTCTCCTGCTTTTGTGCCTCCTACATAGCTATTCTCCAACCAGCGGCTAGCACAGAGTGAGCTGGGTCTCAGTACACATTGCCTGGGATGAACTTGGACAACTTGAACTTGCCTGCACACACCTGTCAGAGAGTCTGATAAGCACCTGGAGCAAGGGTCTTGAACTTAATTTCACTTGTCTAACATGACCCCCACAGACAGGAACCATAGTGCAGTGTGAAAAAAAGCCTGAACGATGCACATTTGTATACCTAACCCTTAACTGCACCCCACAATTTTATAATAAAAAATATGTTTAAAAAAAAAAAAAAGAGAGAGGAAAATACTATCTGTGGAGCCCTACCATGCATGTGCTACATGCATCATATGTGCTCTCATTTCAATGTAGTGAAGTCCTGTAAGATGAGTTTTGTTTTCTAAAGAAACTAGAAGCTCAGGCCCACCTATCACATAGATAATGAGTGGCGGAGCTGCATCTCAAACACAGGCCTGACTGCAAAGCCCATCTTCCTTTCCACTGTCATCCTCTCGCTATGAAGGCAACAGTTTATGGCCAAATAGACCCCTGGAACCAAGACCAGTTTTCACCTGACTGGAGGCATCCACAGGACTCTCCCAGACCTTATCTTCTGACTTGATCTCCTGATCTCAAAAAGCAAATGAAGAACTTACTGGAGAGAATAAAGCCCTAGGGCCAGGATATTTGAAGAGAACTCAACCAAAGAGGCCTCTTTGATGTCTAGTGGTTGTTACCTGGAAATGTGTTATTTATGCATGTGGCTCCTCTCAAAATGGCTAATAGTGTGACCTTGCCTGGCCTCTAGGGGCTGCTCTTCAGGATATTTTGAGAGCAGCAGGTAGAATATGGAAGCTCTAGGACTCTGGCAGCATGTCAGGAGCTTGGGCCAAGCCATGAGCTGAGTGACTTTCTGCATTTCTTATCTCCTCTGTGAGCCTTGGTGCTTATAACTAAGGAAAATGATCCCTGCTCTGCCAGGTTGTGGTGAGGATTAAATGAGATGTTGAGCTGTCAGGTCATGTTGGTGACTAATGAGGAAATGGAGGAGGAAGAAAAGAAGGCAGAGGAGGAGGAGGCGGGGGGAAGGAGAAAGTCTCTGATTTGGATCCAGGTGCAACCGCTATAACCATCAAAAAGTCACTTCACCTTCGCAGTCCTAACATCACCATCTATAAATTGAGGATAATAAAAATGCCACCCTAGCATAGCTTTTGGTATTATCTATAGAAAGTGGTGTCATATACTCCTAAATTTTACAGAAATGGGTTGGCTTTGGAGTCAGGTCTAGAATTGAGCCTGGCTTCCACTTTCTAGCTGTGGAATCTTAGAGCTTTACTTCTCTTCCCTGGGACTCAGTTTCCACATCTGTAAAATTAGGACAAAACTTACTTCTGCAGAGTTGCTGTCAGGACTGAACAAGAATGGACCAATCTTCTCTTGAGCTGTTCAAAACAGGCCATTTATATTTCCCAGAGGAAATTTTACATTTTACAGAGTCCCCAGAGGAGCCTGGGGACTACCTGGGGCCTGGCATCCTCCTCAAGGACCCCAGAATACCAAATCCAGCTAGCCCAGGGGCAGGGACTCTAGAGTGTTCTCTCATATACTCATGACAAAAGCACCAACTGAGGAAGCCACACACAACGTGCCAGGCACTTGGCTGGGAATGTTATGTGTTTTACCTTCTTCCTAGGTCTCACAACCACCCTGCAGGACTGGAAACAATTATAACCTCCATTCCACAGAAAAAGAAACAGACGTTCAGAAAGGTCCTACTTGTGACCAAAGTCAGTAAATGACAAAGTGAAGATTGAACCCAGGTTTGTCTATCTCAAAGCCCACACCATTCTTCAAAACGTTGCTCTGGCTCATAAGATGCCATCTAGAAAAACTGGGTCTTCCTTCACTTCCTTTCACTGCCTGGGTCTCTAACCTCAGTTCCTTCCTTGAAACTCTCAATTGCGAGAGTTGAGAGATGGGTCTTGTCCTCAACGCAGGTCCCATGGGTCTCTCTGACTGAAAGGAAGCCCCTTTCTCTCCAATCAGCCAGGAGTCACCATTAAAAAAAACTGAGCAGCCGGGCTTGGTGGCTCAGCCTATAATCCTGCGCTTTGGGAGGCTGAGGTGAGTGGATTGCCTGAGCCCGCAGGTTTGAGACCCGCCTGGGCAACTTGGCGAGACCTCATCTCTACAATAAATCAAAAGTTAGCCGGGCGTGGTAGCGCGCGCCTGTAGTTCCAGCTACCTGGAAGGCAGAGGCGGAAGGATCGCTGGAGCCCAGCAGGTCGAGGCTGCAGTGGCTGGGATCGGCCACTGCACTCCAGTCTGGGCGACAGACTGAGACTCCAACTCAAAAAAAAAAAAAAAATCACAATAAACAAAAATAATCACCCGGACGTGGTAGCCCGCGCCTGTAGTTCTAGATACTTGGAAGGCTGAGGCGGAAGGATTGCCAGAGCCCAGCAGGTCGAGGCTGCGGTGGCCGTGAGCGGCCACCGCACTCCAGTCTGGGCGATGGAGTGAGACTACAACTCAAAAAAAAAAAAAAAAAAAATGACCACTAGTTCAATGTTATATCCCCATACGAGGTAGTATTCCTTATTCTATGCTTTCTTCTGGTATAATCATGTGAAAAACAAGGGGATTTAGGAAAAAAAGAAAATGGATTTTTGTGTTTTATTTTCTTCTTATAGCGTACTAGCCAGAATATTTACTGAATTTTTTTAAAGAAAAGCATCATTACAGAAATAGAACTAGCATTGTGATCTCTACTTCTTGTCAGATAACTTTAGCATTTTTATTAAAAATCTATTTTTCCAAAAACAATTTAAGGAGTTGTGCAAATAATTTTAAAATTAAGAGTAGGTAAGGCTGGGTACATTGCCTCAGTCTGTAATCCCAGTACTTTGGGAGGCCAAGGTGAGAGGATTGCCTGAGCCTGGGGGTTTGAGACCAGCCTGGGCAACTTGGTGAGACCTTATCTCTGCAATAAGTCACAAAAAAACTAGCCGGGCCTGGAGGCATGCATCTGTAGTTCTAGCTACTTGAAAGACTGAGGCGGAAGGATTGTCTAAGCCCAGCAGATCAAGACTGCGGTGGCCGTGAGTGTGCCACTGCACTCCAGCCTGGGTGACAAGAATGAGACTCCAACTCACAAAAAAAGAGTAAGTAAAACATTTAGCAAAAACTACTAAAAAACTCTAAAGTACATAGAGTTCATTTTTATAGAAAAATAGTGTCTGTGTATGCTTGTACCTATCAGAGCTCAATAGCTAGATATAGATTTAAATATAAATATATGAATATTGGAATTCATATATAGGAGAAAGGACTAGAAAAAATACACTAGAATGTTAACAGAGCTTTACCTCTGTGTTGTAGAATTGTAAGTAAGTTTATTTTCTTTTCTATATTATTTCTTCTTCTTCTTATTATTATTACCACAATCATTAGTGTTTTGCAATGAGAATGGGTTACTTTCAAAATTGAAAAAAAAAAGCTAGGGATGGGTTCGGTGGCTCAGACTGTAATCCCAGCACTTTGGGAGGCCGAGGCAAGTGGATTGCCTGAACCCACGGGTTCGAGACCAGCCTGGGCAACTTGGTGAGACCTCGTCTCTACAACAAATAAAAAAAAAACCTGAGGTGTGGTGGCTCATGCCTATAATCCAAGAACTTTGGGAAGCCAAGGTGGGAGGATCACTTGAGGCCAGGAATTGGAGATTAGCCTGAGCAACATAGTGAAACTCTCTCTCATAATACATAAATAGATAAATAAATAAATAAATAAAATAATTTTTTAAAGGGGGAAAAAAACCTTTAGTAATGAAGTGTTCAAAGCTAAAATTAAGACTCATTTTTGGGTTCTAGCATCCACAGAAACCTTGCTTAAATTATAATCAGAAGGATTAAAACAACAGCAAAGTAATAACAATCACAATTCTGTAAATGAATATTCCAGTGATGGCATGTGAAAAAGCTGAATCAATTACACAGAGGTACCACCGTCCGGAAGAGAGGGGCTTCTTGGACCCCATAGTCAGGCAGTCTGGGGGTAAGAGCTGTGTAGTTGATAGACTTGATTCTACCATCAACAACACATGCTATGCACTTACAGGCAGGCCTCGGGCACCCTCTGGTCCTGGCAGACCCGGCTCTCCCACTTTTCCCTGAGAGTAAAGAAGACAAAAAGAGTTTGAGGACAACATAGTAAGGCTCCTCCCATTCTTGGCTGCCTGTGCTTCCTGTTGTTCTCCCACAAGCCAGTCTCTGTCCACCTCACTAACCCTCTGCTAGCATTTTGGTCCACTTTAGTCCACACAAATCTCCACCATGTATTCAGGCCTATTATATTCCTGAATGTAGTATTCAGGCCTATTATATTATGTTCCTGATGATGCTGATTACACAAGTTTTATTTCCTAATTAATGATTCTTTGTGCCCCTTTTTACTACCAGAAACGTTCTGGTAGGGATGAGAAATTATATGGTCATCTTAATTATAAATGACTTTATACCTACTTGCAAAAACACTCCAAGGCAGTTATTAATTCTTACACTTTACCAATGGCAGCAATGAGGATCAAGTAAGTCAATTTACCAAGGTATTAAATAGCAAAGTCAGACTTAATTCCAGTTGAGTGTCACACCCAAGCAGATGCTGTTTTCCAGGTGGGCCGCTGTGCCCACTAATGAGGTGACCTGCGACTTACACAGTTTCTGTCCCACTCCATCTTCTTATACATAAAGAACATATGGGGACACTCTTGCTATTTAAAACTCTTTACTACCCACAGCTTGACATTGTCCTGCATAGAACCAAGCCAGGAATAGAAGCCAGTGAAAGACTTGGTGGCTCAGGTCCACATAAACTGATTAGAGGCTGGAGAGTGGTATTGAGGAAGAAGGAGCAGAGGACAGTGGGTAAAAGGGCATGTTGACTGATGGGCAGAATGGGCAGCAGCTGGACTGAGGGATATGCCCATTCTCAAACATTCTTTTCATCTCATTTTTTGAAGACCATGGGAGCCCGTTGGGGGGATGGTAGACAGAAAGAAACGTTCTTGGATTTAGAGAAAGAAGATGGGTGGGTTACAGAGCTCTGATTTTCAGGTGTGTTTGTTTGTTTGTTTTTCCTTCTGTCCCAGTTCTTACAAGTCTAGTTGTGTAATCTTGGGATGTCATTTTCTTTCTCTAGATCTATTGCACAGTTGTAAATTCAGGAAAGTTCTTCCTCCTAGATCTTTGTGTTTGAGGGCATATGGGCCCAGCATGGTTCCTGCCCCCAAGTTAACTGCGACAGCCCCCACTGGACAAAAGCACCAGCAGAAAAATGGAACAGTCAGCAGCTACTGAACTTTTTTCATGTGCCAGGAACAACTTGAGTGCTTTACACTATAATATCAGACTCTCGTTATCACTCAGGCAAAACACCGAGGCATATAGAGGTTAAGTCATCTGTTCAAGGTCACACCGCTGGGTTTCTAATCCAGACATTTTGCCTCCAGAGTCTCTGCACTTCATCCTACACTATAATTAATGTTCAAATACCCCTTAATAAAAAATTAAGCAAGAGACAACTCAAAAGCTTGTTTTTATACCCACCTATCTGTGTATTCATCCATCCAATCATCTATGCACTGTCTATCCATTCGTAAGAACTTGAAGAAACAGGTCAAAGTGAAGACAGACCACCTACTACCTGCAGCAGATGCTGATGTTTCCTGACCTCAACCTCCAGGCTCACCCAGGAGGGCACTTGCCCTTTGTAGTACAGTTAGTTCCTGTATAGGCTGAAGAGTGTACTCAGAATGAGGATGTTCTCTGATTTTAGGGGGTGCTTGACTTTGAGCTGTGCACAGGAGGTAATGCCTCCAGGAGCAATCAGAGGATCCCCAGTGAGATTGGGCTCCAGCTGCCCCTGGAGTCACCACTAGCCAGACACCCTTTCATAAATTTCCTTCTTTCCCTGGCCCAGTCCCTCAGTGCTTCATGGGATCACCTCCCAAATGTATCCAAATGCTTGTGTCAAGATCTTAGGGGATCCCAGATGCTACTTATTTTCCTTTTTCCTGTGTCAATTTTCTCCCAAACTGCTTATAGTGATATATTCTGAAATTCAAGACTGACACAACTAGATAACTCTGGAATGGGCATCTAAGATCAGGAGAGCCTCTTGGGTGGGATTTGCCTCGTCTCGTCTCGTCCTGCCTCATCCAGGAGAACCAGCCCTGTCTCCTCCTGCATTGACCACTGCTTACCCAGAATAGGTTTGTCCCATATCAGCAGATGCCCAGAGCCTGGCACAAGCCTAGTCCGATATAGGCATTCAATACACAGACTGAATGAAGACCAGTTGTCCTCACTTATCCTATACCGTAAATGACAGCCTCTCTGAATAATACAGCTTCTGCAGAAAGGTCGATGATCTGCTCTGCAGCACTGAATTCCTGGGTCAGCCCCTGGGGGTGTGAGTCCTGGATGCTTCATTTCCCAGTTTTCTGACCTTGGCCAAGCTATGAGCTTCTCTGTGCCTTTGCTTCTTCATTTAGGAACAGTAATGGTACCCACGTCCCATGAGGTTCTTCTGGGGACTCCACTGGAAACTGTAAGGAAGCACTCAGTGCCCTGGCCCTAGATAGCTTCAGTGCCCTGACACGCACAGCAGCTGTCAGCCACAGTGTGGTATGGGTGTCTCCCTCCCTGCTAGTCACATTCTCGCCCAGGCTGACTGCCATTTGTCCACCACGGGTGGTTTTGCTGCATGTCAGCCTGCAGCGGCTCATCCGGAGCTTTTCAATTTGCTCAGCTGCTAAAAGCTCTTTCTTTGCCTCTCAGTGGTGACTTTTGGTTTCAGCATCTGGCACACTTTGGAAAATTATAAAGAAGGTGCTTCCGGCAAGTTGCGTAAGATCCAGAATGAGTCATAATAGTTTATGGCCAAACAAATTAAATGGAACATAAACCTCACTATAGAAACTTTTATGTAATTCCACTTAGGGCTCTAAAGGCTTCACAGTTCTGACCTCTCCAGGAGTTAAAACTGGGGCAGTTGAGAAAAGTAGCTTACTAAAATAATTAACCGTTAGATAAGCCTGATGCCTTGGACAAGTTTTTCACCTCATTTGATTCCCCAGCAACACTGGCAAGTTAGTGTATTATTCTTATTCTACTTAAAAAGACATTGAAACTCAGAGATGCTTTCTGATGTATCCTGGTCACAAAACCTGTACAAAGTAGGGCTGGTATAAGAAGACAGCTTGTTATTGCTGTTATTATTATTATTATTATTTATCACCACTATCATTTTGAAATATATTTTAAATTTACTAGATTTTTAATTTAATTTTATCAATAAATAATGCATTCACATGACTCCAAAAATAAAGAGAACAAAATGATATGCTATGAAATATAAAGTTCCTTTCTCATTCCTTTTTTTTTTTTTGAGTTGGAGTCTCACTCTGTTGCCCAGACTGGAGTGCAGTGGCCGCTCCCGACCACCGCAGCCTCGACCTGCTGGGCTCCAGCAATCCTTCCACCTCAGCCTTCCGAGTAGCCGGAATTACAGGCACGCACTACCATGCCTGGCTGATTTTTCGATTTATTGTAGAGATGAGGTCTCGACAAGTTGCCCAGGTGGGTCTCGAACCCGCGGGCTCAGGCAATCCACTCACCTCAGCCTCCCAAAGCGTGGGATTACAGGCTGAGCCACCGAGCCCGGCTCTTTCTCATTCCTATATCTGCTTGGCTTAGAATCATCCTCCCATGGATGGAAACTATTTTTATTAGTGTTTTATAGGGTCTCCCAGAGATTTTTTTAAAATGTCAACCTTTAAAATAATACACACATACCTATTTTTATACAAAATAGAGGAGACTATACATTCCATCCTACACCTTTGCTTTTTCACTTAACAATCTATCTAGGAGTAGTCTTACCTAAGTATCCTGAGAACATTCTCATGCCTCATAACAGCTCTGGTATTCTCTTGGGTGGATGTCTTATAATTTAACTAGTCTCCTACAGGTGGACATTTGGAGAACCCAGGTCTTTAAATCATCAAGGCCATCCTTCACCTTTCTCTCGATGTAGTGGCAAGACACAAGAGCTATCAGGAACTGAAGAATTATCATTATTATGGATTCCTGATCCACAGGCAAGAAGAATCCACCAACCTCAGTGAGTACAAGTTTAAGGTCAAAAGATATGGGTCTTTGGAAATCCCTGTATGCTTCCAACTAACAACTAATGGGACTGCAGAGACATCCTCGGTCCATCTCATTGTGTGTCCCTGGACAGCTGACATTAAAGAAAGTCAAGACACAATAACAACAAAAACTCTATGCCAGAGTTTAAAACATAAAAGGGGGGCAAACTCACAATATCTGGAGCTAGCAGGTGCCACTCAGGTTTTCAGTGGGCATTCTAGTCTTTTCAGATTTCTCCTCCAGACCAGAATAATTTGCCCCAGCTTCCCCTCCCCCATCAATAGGATTGAAACTTCATGGGGCAGTAAAATTAAATGTGGAAAGAGGGACAGGAGTCCCAACTGGACTCGGATTCCAATTCTGTCACCAGCCCATGTTGTGACTTTGGACCCATCATTTCATTTTCCTGACACTCAGGTTTTTTCAGCTTTAAAATGGGGATAGCAGTGCTTATTGGCAGGGCTGTTGGGAGAAATAAATATAATAATGCATTAAAAAATGCCCATTGTACCTGTTTCATAGAAACTCCGTAACAATTAGTTGTTATTAAGAAACTATGAATTTGTCATGCAAAATGATAAGAAATTTAGAGTCCCTGACCGGCTCTCCAGGGGGACCTGGTTTTCCGTCTCTACCCTCTTTGCCTTCTTCTCCCTGTAAGAGAAATTCAAATCAGTTATCAGATCAAAGATGATTTGAGTGGAAGGAAAGACAAATTCAGTTTCAGCATGCCTTGCTGCCTAAATTCCAATAGCTGTGTTCACAGCAACTAAGAAAGATGTCTCAAAAGACAGAACTGCTCTGATCTGTTGGTTTCTTTCCCAACCCCAAGATCCTGGCTGGGGCTCTCTGACCTATGGTAGCTGGCACATAGTAGAAAAGCAACACATTTTGCAATAGCATCATTGTTATTAAAAAAAAAACAACAACAAAAAACTTCTCTTGGGCATTCCAAGAGGTCAAATTTAGGACACGAGGGCCTTTTATCTGGACCTCTTGGAGGAGCATGGTGATGGTCAGGGGGGTTGGGGAGGCATGTGCTGATGGAGATAAAGAGGACATTCAATAACATGCAGGAAAGTCCTCAGCCCAGTATCAGGGACACACAAGGGGCTCATAGAATGACAGCAAGGAGCATGTTTGGGTCACAGAAAGGCCATGGGCATTCTTCATTTCCATGAAGTCACACTATGATTCTAGGATTTCCCGAACCTGTCCCCCACTGCTACTAGCCCACTTCCTGCTCTAGAAAGGACACGATAATCCTCCATGAGGATTATGTCTGAGAGACAAGCTTTTCTTTAGGAGTCTCTGAAGATGGGTATAATTCTGTGTGATGGTTATGACGTAAGCTGGCTTAGGTTCCAATCCTGGGTCACCTGGATCTGGGTTCTGAGGAAAGAAAGCAGCAAGGCAGGGGGAAAGTGAGTCTAATCCAGCAAGGTTTGAATCCTGCTTGCATCTACTAAGCATATGATCTGGGTAAGTTATTGAAACTCTCAGCTCTTTGGTGCCTCATTTCCTAAGAGGGATGATAAACCTACCTTGCAGAGTCAGTAGGTGTCATAGAGTCAAGGCTTCCATTTGCGATGTTTAACAAAACAGGTATCGGTAAAGGCGCCAGTGATGAGGCTGCCCATGACAGTGCGCACTACTCCCCACCAGTGCCTTTCATATCAGTGACTTGGCCCCAAGTGGGAAGACATTGGGACTGGGATCTAAATGCAATGTTCGTCCAGGTCACTGTTCCAATGCTCAGTGTGTACCTTTAACTCTTTATGAAAGCGTCTCCTGGTCAATTACAGAAACCATTTCTCCCCATGCATGGCAGTAGTGGGTAGGAGAGTCAGGAGAGCAGCGTGTAAAAAGGACAACCAGTACAACTGGATGAAATGCATGTGAGGAGGAGAACAAAAAATTCAGGCTGAAGGCTGAGGGGAGACCTGGGGGACTCCTGGTGCGCGTGCTTGGTTCCCTGGAAGTGGTAAGAACCGCACCTGAGAAAATGCTAAGGCAGGCTGAGTGTGGCCCAGAAAATAATCTGAGAAATACATGTGGCGTTCCAAGAGAGAAAAATGATCCTTTGCTAACTGTGCATTACTGAGCAATACTTTAACATCTCAGGGCCTCAGTTTCCTTTCCTTTAATAAATAAGGATATTCATACCTACATGCAGGGTGAGAATGAATGTTTTAACACATATATAAAAAGGTCCTGCATTGTGCATGGCATGGAGTTAGCACTCAACAGATAAAGAGATTTATGATTTTACTTCATGTAAGCTAATGTTGGTGTTCAAATGTTAAGAAACATTACTGGTTTTGCAACCCTCATAGAACCTACCAGAAATGGGAAAAAAAGGATAACATTTCTTCTGTCAGTGTAAGTAAATGCATCCATGTCTTCTTGTGGGTTGTTACTCTAGCTGATATACCATCTTCTTCACCCCTCTCAACTGTCTCTACCTAGATAACTTGATCTTGAATACTCATCTTGAATGTCACCTCCCCCAGGAAGTCTCAGGTGTCCCCTCAAAGTCTGGTTTGGGTTCCCATAGCCTCTGTGTTTCTATCTGCATAACATACATCATGCTCTAGGTCAATGGGTTCTTCCTTTCTTATTTAGCTTCTCCATGAAACACCTGACTCCTCAAGACTTGGGACCATGTCTGGGTACTTCTAATGCCAGCACAGGTCAGGAATTTGTCACTCATTCATGTATCCCTCACTCATTCAGCCATCTATGTGGCCCCAGATTTAGGAAGCACCTGTTTGACAAAATGCTGGGGGAGGAGGCAGGGTGGAGGCAGACAGAACATCAATAGGCATTCATAATTTCAAACCCTAAATGCTGTGATGGAGGATAAAAGGAGTGGTCTTAGAGGAGAGCTCGGATTCCTACCTAATCTTACTAGAGAAGTTCAAGGGCATCTCCCAGGAGGAAATGATGTCTAGATCTCAGGGAGCAGTTGATGGCTGGGGCCACTGTGAGGGTTACCTGAGTTAACATATGGAAAACTCTTTGCACAGATCTTGCCATACAGTAAGCACAATGTACATGAAAGCTATTATGATTCTTATCGCCAGGGCAGAAAGGAGATGAAGCATTATATAGACAGAAATGATATGTTGTTGAAGAAAGGCAGAGTAGTTTACAGCTGCTGGGAATGAGGAGTGTAGGGTAGGGTTGGAGTTAAATGGACAGAGGTGATTTTTTTAAAAAAGGAGAAAAAAACAGGGATCCAGGGAGGTGTCAAGGAGGTAACAGAGCCCCGTCTTGGCTTAAGTCTCAGGACAGCAGTGATCATATTTGCATTGAAGAGAAAGAAGAGAGGAGAAGGGGAGAAAAGGTGGAAGAGAGAAATGAATTATTAAGAACATAGCATAATAGCTATGGTTGTTTCCTTCTTCTCCAGTACTTTTGAACAGCAGTACCCAACCATTTTGGCATCAGAGACCCGTTTTGTGGAAGACAATTTTTCCATGGTTGGAGGTGAGGGGGTGATTAGCAGACATTAGATTCTCAAAAGGCACGTGCAACCTAGATCCCGTGTATGTGCAGTTCACAATAGGGTTCACACTCCTATGAAAATCTAGTGCCACTGCTGATCTGACAGAAGATGGAGCTCTGCTCATCTGCTGCTCACCTCCTGCTTTGCAGCCTGTTCCTAACAGGCCACAAACCAGCACTGGTTGCTGGCCCGGGGGTTGGGAACCCCTGCCCTAGAACTTTGATGACAAGGGGTTAATACAAAATCCAAACTGGGATTTTCTCTCCTTAGCTTTACCATTGCTAGAATTAAATCAATACATATTTCCTAGCTGCTAGTACATCCTAGTCTCCAGTGCTTTGCAGTTTGTACTAACATCCCAGCATGCCCCTTCAGATCTGTGTGTCATGGACAGATCACTTAACCTCTGGGCTGCAGGGTTGCAGACAGGGCTACCCATGATGCCCAGGAGGTGACCTGTCACTCAGTAGCAATATATATAAGATATTCTAGAAGGAAAGGCTCTAAGAAAGCAATTCATTCATCCACATATCAATATTTGCTGTGTGTTCACCGTGTGTAGGGACTCAGAGGAAAACAAAAGCAGATGTAGTCCCAGTTCCCATAAAGCCAGAATATGACCCCATGATTACCAGGCATGCTTCAATGTAATCTCCCCTGATCTACCAAACAGTAGGTGCCTAGTTAGAGTTTGTTGAATGAGTGATTCTATGAGACCAATAAAGATCAGACAACTAATCAGCCCATTACACTAATAGAAATGTGATTACCAGTTGAGATAGATACTTGGAAACAAAGGAAGAGAGAACATTTCCCAGCCCAGAGGGGGCACAGATAGATGTCATACCTGGGAAGAGATGGGGAGGATCAAAGGCATCTATTAGTGAAAGAGGGAAGGGGGCATCCCAGTGGTCTGGGAGTGGTGTCTAGTGTGACAGGAGAAAATGTACCATGTTCTAGAAACCAAAAGAAATCCAGTGTGTCTGTAACAAAAGAGGACACAGTGAAGGGTTGAAGGAGGGGGTACTGTAGTGGGTGGATATAGCAGATGGAGGCCAGTCCAAGAGCCACAGAATTCATTTTCAACACACAAGGCAACTGTGGCCTTTCTAGAGAAACCTCATTACAAATACCTTGAGGAGCTCAACCCTATTGAGAAATATATTAAATTGAAAAGTTCAGAACAACATTTGGGGAAAGTAATTTTGAAGCATGTATCCAGAACTGTAGACATTACTATACCATGGCAAGTAAGTCACACATTTGAAGATCATCATAAATAAATTTGAGAAATGGTACGTACACAAAATTGTTCATTGTAGTTTCTTGTAAAAATAATTATAAGATATATGAGACAACAGAGGAATTCTATATATATATAATGGCTCATCCATTGCATATATTGTTTATAAAGTTTATGAACATACAATAGGAAATGGAAAATGTTTATATTACCACAAATAGTTAATTATCATGAACAGTTATGCATATATATATATATGTGCTTTGATGGTTTCAACTGTATATATATATATACACACATATATAGTATATACATATATATACACACACACATGTAGAGAGAGAAAAAAGTATTTAAGTAAATAAGTAACAACCAATATATACATAAAAGAAGAATAAGATCAAGACTGATTATATGAAAAACTGATTATATGAAAAATCTAGGCTTTAACAGATAAACAAGTTAATAATTGTTTTCTTTTAATTTTCTACAGCACTCAAAATTCCACTAGTGGCCATGACTTGCTTTAGCAATGATGGAATATACTTTGTTTGCTTTATTTTGAAAAGACAAACTAGGTTGTTGTTGCTGTTTTTAATAAAAGCCACTTACTGGGATTCCAGGTATACCAGATGGACCTTGAGGGCCAGGAGGACCTTCTTTCCCCTAAAAGATCCAAGACATAAAAAAAAAATACCATGAAATTTTTGATTGACTTTTCTCGAAGTAAATGATCTCACACAGATCTAACTCTGTGGGTTGGGGGAACAAGTGTTTAGTGAGAAGCAAAGGTGCTTCTGCATCAGCCTCGGTGCCCTCAGGTCTATGCCTCCCCCACAGCAGTGAGATGCCCTGGACAGAGGACGATAACTCCCCTGGTGTGCATACCAGACACACTGTGGTCCTGTTACACAGACTTAGAGAAAACTGGCAATTAAAAGGACAGTGGGAAGGAACTATTGGAATTTGGAAACCACAGGACCTGGGTCCTGATCCCACCCTGAATCTGTACCCAGACTTCCTGAAATTTGGGTTTTTCACCTGTATAGCATAGATCACAGCACCTTTGAGGTGTTGTGCATGCAGGACTCTATACAAGTGGAAAGCTGACCAGAGGGCATCATAATAGATGGTTTCATTATTTTCATCATTTTGTTCAGAGGTTCCTGAACTTTGTATCACCCATGGTTGCTTTTAGTACTTCTTCCTCCCATGAAATAGACCTTGTGTTTGAAAGACTGTTTTATAAAATTGCATCAATTAATACCTTGTTTTTCACTTTACCAAAGACACACAAAACTGTCAATAAGGACTTCTAAACCAGCACAAGCAAATCAATGTCATCATTTCTATCATATTGAGCATTTTTATATCAGCCTGTGTCTCTACTATGAGTATTTAGAGTTTGTGATAATTTTATAATAATCTGCTAATGCTTATTGTGAGATAAGACAGTGATGCCATATTTTTTTTTTACATTCTGATTCACATGCCACACAAAGTGAGGCATTCCTAAAGTTTGTGATTTTAGACTCTTAAAAGAAAACACAAAATCAAAAAATTAATATTTACTACTGAGTTATACAGATTTTATATATAGTCTTATAAAAATGTCCCAATCAGGCAATCCTAAATAAACACTTTTAAATTGAATGTAAACTCAATATCTTAGTTTTATTTCCACACCTTAAAAATAAAAGATACCAATAACATATGATTAAGATATTAAGACTTTTTAAAAATTATTTTATTAAGCCTTGGAAACCAGGAAGAAGAGATGTTCTAGGTTTGCTAAAACCTTTCTTAAAATGATTTATCCTCTACATATTTATGTTTAAAAGTAACTCAATTCTTTAAAAATAAGATGCTTTATGTATGCATTTGTATTGATAGCAACTTGACATAATCAGTATTTCTATAATAATAAGCTGCATGACACTTGAGAATGACTAAACATTATGTTATTTAGACCAATACAATATAATAACTCCCCAAAACTAAATATTTACCCTTTCCTCACATCACAGAAACTTCAAACACATAAGCAGATAGGGCGAATATTTTTTATCAACCCGGGACAAAGATGTAATTATCATTAGAGATTTTTAACATTGATAATGGAGCTTCCTGGACTTCTTTCTAGATGCTAATTGTTTCAAAGACCCTAGTGTGGAGACACCAGTGATCTAGAAAAGGTGTCAGCACGCATTGGCCCTCTGCCAGTTTTTGTAAATAAAGTTTTATCAGAACATAATCATTAGTTTATAGATCACCTATGACTGATTTTGCCTTACTACAGCAGAGTTGAGTAGCTGCTGGCTCAGAAAGCCTAAAATTACTTACTATTTGGTTCTTTATGATAAAAGCTTGCCAGGTTTTGTACTATACCACTCTCTTCAAACTCAGGTGAGGAAGGCTCCACCACATAATAAGAGTACAGCACCAGGAGTGGACTCTACCTTTGATTTCTCGTCCAGTGCTCTTGCCATCACAAACAGACTTCTCTTCACTCAGAAAGCAATTCCACTGGCAGAGAAGCCAGGTGTTAAAACACGGTAGATTCTTAGCCAACCTCCACTTAACCATTTCCCATGATGAACCAGCCCCTCCATCCTCTCCAAAAGTCCATGCCTAATTGCAACACCGCACTACACCCCTGCTCCTCTGCTCCCACCAGGTGAGTTGAAGGTTCACAGTGAGTCAGCATACTTGTTTCTAAGTCTGTTTGCACCAGTTATTTGCTATGAAAATTATACAATGTAATTATTTATTAAATAACCCAATGAAATTTAAGCAGAAAAAATAAAAAGAATACACTTTTTTACCCATGTTAAAAGCTAAGTTAGGGCTTAGAAAACATTTGATAAAGACTAGTCACTTACCACTCACTGTCTAAATAGATAGCTGTAAGATGAGATAGTCATAAAAGATTAGGAAAAAAATCCTAACAATCTAGAACTCTCCATTTATTTGCTTCACATATGTGTATGTTATTATATTCTCGAACAACTCTTCAATAAAAGCAACAAAAAGTGATGAGTGGCTGTTATTTTTACATGAATAACTATCCAAAATTGAAATAAAAGCTTTTATCCCATGACAAAAAGATTGGCAAATAGAGTATGTTTTAATATATGTTTAAATATAATAGGAATATTTTAGGTTTGTATGTATCTTTTCATTATTATTATGCACCATTTACCTTTTTTAAAAATTCTGTTTTTTTAACTACCAATACTCATTGTTTGAGAAAAAAACACAAACAAACAAAAAACTTCCACTATATTCTGGTTTGATGTTTATGGTAAAGTATCCGGACCATGGACAGATTCAAGAGCCACCATGACTTGCCACAGGGTCCCATGACAGAATCAAAGTCTTAATATACTTTAATTTCTAGAAAGGCAATGGTTTCACATCTGGGCTCCACATGTAATTTTTCCTGGGCAAACAGGACATTAGTTTTTATCAATAAAACATTTTTCTATCTGAGAATCAATAAGAAGCTGCCTGCAATATGTTTTGTTTTTTATTCATCCTGGGACTTCCAGATAGGTTGCTTCAAAAGGAATGCCCAGATGACAATCCTAAAAAGAACCATGGCAGTGATTTTTCAACCTGTACATCCCTCTGGCCCCCAACCTAGACCATTCCACACAGTAGGTCAATGTGGAATAGTAGAAAGAGTATTAAATTGGAAGTTTTCAAATGGACTCAACTCCAACTTGGGCATTAGTTTCCTGCATGACTCTGAACAAATGACTTAACCCCATTGGGCTTTGTCCTCCTTCTTTGGAAAGGAAGAAGTTGTACAAAGTAGTCCCTAAGGCATCTTTTGAACAAGCGTCTAGAGATCTCAGAGAGGTGTTGACCTGCTTGCTAGCTGGCCTTGGAATATAATGGTGAAATTCCTCTGGACTGGGATTTATGTCTGGCTCTGACATTTCCTCACTGTGAACCCTGAACTGGTTATTTCACTTCTTCAATTCCTACTTTCCCTATTTATAAAATGAGGATAATGACTCAGGACGTTTCTAACTTATAGGGCTTAAATGTGAAGAGCTGTCAGATGAGATAAGGGGGTATTAATGTCCTGCATATTTCTTTAAATGCCATGCATGTATTGGCTACTAGCAAAATGCCTATTAAATGGTGATTCAACCTTTGCTTTATGGTGTTCACATCAAGAGTGGTTCTGGCAGCTCAATGAAATGTATATAATTCTGGTTTCTGAGATTAAAAATCTTAGGTTTAAATGCCAGCTCAACCAGCTGTGATTTTGGGAACTTGACTAGTGACATCTCCTTTAAAATTCTACTCTCCTCGTTTGAACGGTTAGGAAAAGAGTGGCTACCTCCTACCTGACATCTGCCTGGTGCATACCATAGGCTCAGGGGGCATCAGCTCCCAGCCTTTCCACTTCCCTGCACCTGCTCAAAATAGAAACCACAATGACAAGAAATGGAGATAAGGGCCCTACATGTAAGGCCTATTTGCATTGGTGGTTGTAAACTGAATTCTCGAACCAGAGACTGCCATGTCATTTCATCCAAACCTTTACTTTAGTGACAAAGTAACCAGCACTCCAACAGAAAGTAATTTCTCCTGCAGTTTCACTGCATGACTAGTAGTGAATAGAACCTCAAAACGCGTGAGTCATGGGAGGTACAGAGGACCAGGGCAGAGTTGGCAAACTCGCGGGTTTCGTGAAAGACCAGAAGACAGACTGAGGAACTTACAGGTGGCCCTTGGATTCCTGGTGGTCCAGCAGCTCCTGCAATTCCATCTGCCCCCTAAAAAAGACAAGACAGAAAGCTAGTTTCTTTTGCATCTGAACAGAGGTCATGAGCACCCTCCACTTTGTATACAAAGTAGTGCACGGCTCTTACATTCTGTGTCCCCTCCCAGCTGCCTAAACTGTATATATTTCAAAAGTGATTCTGCCTTCTCCATTAGGCTGGGCTATTCTCTGGAAATACAAGATGGTGAGAGATAACAGCTGCCACACTTCAGGAAGGGCCAAAGCATGATTGAGCTATCATCCCTAAGAAAACAGCAATGGGTATCACTTCAGGGAGGACATTTTCAGTTAATATCAGGCAACATTTCAGGAGAGAAGGCAAGAAATGAACAACTAGATTTATCTTACAGGAGATTAGGAAGGCAATTGCTTGTGTAAACTCAGGGATGAAGTGATACGCTGACAGAGAAACAAAAGAAGAGTTCTAGGCAGGTAAGTAAGTAGCTCAGTGTGAGCCCAGGCCCATTTTTGCCTAAGGGCTCTTGCCTTACTGTTTCTTCTGCCTGCATTCTAGTCCTCCATGTGCCCACAGAGCTCATGCCCTCTCATCCTCCAGGTCTTAGCATAGAGATCAGCTTCTTTAGTGAGAGATTTTCTGCCTACCAGACCTTGAATTGAAACCCCCTACCCTTCATCATCCCTGGTGTTATTCCTTTTCTGTCTACTTTTCTCCATAGTACTTGCCAGCATCTGATATGCTAAGGTTTATTGACTTCTTACTTGTTTGTTGTCTCTTACTCTCTTTCCACACATCTATCTCATAAAGTCAAGAACTTTTATTTATTTATTTATTTATTTATTTGTGGGAGCTAAAACAGTGCCTGGGATATAGTAATCAATATTCTTGAATAAATGAATGAATTAGGAGGTGAGCTGGCTGAGCTGTTCTTTTGACCACTTCATGCATCTACCTCTTACTAGCTTTGAATGAGTCATATAAGATCTCTAAGCTTTAGTTTCTTTATCGACAAAAATCTAGAAATTGTCTACACCCCAAGGAGGTAAGGAACAAATGAGGCAATGCTTACAAGGTGCTTAGCACAGAATAGAGGCAATTGGTCAAGAGTGCAGCCTTTTAGCATCAGAGTTCTTGGGTCAGTATTCTATTTCTACACTGACTAGCAGTGTAACCTTAGAGAAGATACTTGACTCTTCTGCATCTCAATTATTTTGTAAAACGGAGGAAAAGAAGAGTGCACATTTCATGTGGGTTGTTGAGAGAATCGCATAAATTACACATAAGGAGTTTGCCAGCACCAGACACATACTAAAGGTCCTCCATGAAGAGCCTTTCATTAATATAAGGGTAAATTATTTACCCCAACACCATGAACTCTGCAGATATTAACTAAATATGAAAGCCTAGATAAGCAAGTTCTCACAATACATTATTGATATTTTTCTAGCAGCCTTTGTTTAGTTGTGTGACAAACATTTATTGAGTTGCCTACATTGTATCAGGTACAAGCCAAGTTTTAGAGATATAAAAAAAACACACTATTGTCTTAAACCTCAAGGAAATTTGATATAGCTGTAGAATATATATCTTACTTTTCATGTATGGAAAATTATTGAAGTAGGATGCAGTCTGATTTGTCTCCACCATTTCTACTAGGTAGAGAGCCAGTAAATGTTCATGAAATAAAGGCATATTGATAATATTTAAATGAAGATTAATGCTTTCATTAAATATCTAGTAAAAACTAATACAACAATGCAGTTCCTACTTTAAATCTAGATTTTTCCATGTAACTTTAGCAAAAGTTCCTGGCATCCTAGACTCTGGAAATTTGCTCAGTTGTAATAAAATTTCTCACTGCATATTGGGAACAGGATAAGGATTTTATCTGGAAGAAGGATGGTGACTGAACATCAGAAAATAAACCCTGAGAAAAAGAGCCTTGTCAGCTCGGTACCTATATCTCTGGGTACCTTAGACAGACTGACAAAGAATAAGCACTCAAAATCAAACCACAACAGCAACAAAAAGCAAAATCAAAATAATGCATACATAACCAGGAGGGTTAATTTTCTGCTCTTGAGTTGCTTCTGCATGACTGGCTGCTGAACTTAAACAGGCAGCTGGCTCATCGCCCATTCCCAAAGGCAATTAACAGTACAGGGCATGGCACAAAATAGAAGCTCAATAAACATCTGCTGAATGAATTGAAAACATTAATCAGTTGGAGACAGGCAAGTTGTCTTCTGATTATGATTGTCTCTGAGCCTCAGATTCATCCTTTGGCATGAGAATAATAATCCAGGAGCCATTTCCTACAGTAGTCATAGAGTTCTAAGTGTCTGCAGTTTCCAGTGGGCAGAGATCAGGGCTTCATTTGTATGGAAGACATGTTATAGGCTTTGCAGCTACCAGAGTGGATTGAGGATGAGGCTTTAACCCAATATTCATTTTCTGAGTCCCTTGGCTATAAGGTTGCAAAGAGAAGCTAAATTCACCATAACATAAAATTATTCATGAATGAACTATTTTAAAAATAAAATTAGTTCCCTCTCAAATGTACTTCCTTGCTTAACAGTAATACTGCTCCCTACGACCCATTGCATCACCAACTTTATCGATTTTTTTCTCTTGGTTGATTGTCAGATACTACAAAAATCAATAATACATGTAAACACAATGAAAAGCAATTTCCTAAATGCAATTGTAGATCTTGAAAGAATTATCGAATTTTGTGACGTTAAACAATAGCAAATTGATCAATCCCCTACAATATCCTTCACAAATGGACACACGGTAGAATTGGGCCAGTTAAGAATTGAGGCTGAGAAATTAAAAAGAATATTAACATCAAAGTTACTTGTATTGAATATCAAATATTTAAGGAAGGTTTGCTGGGAAACTGAGAAAGCTTTTAGTACTTTTGTAGATAATTTACCTTTTATAAGTTTGCTATGAAAGTCAATCATGAAATGAAGGATGCCATTTTATGCTCTCCTATGATTTTATTAAAAATACTCTTAAAATAACTTTATTTAATAATTAGCACACAGTTACAATTAGAAGTGAGAAGTTGTTAATAAAGGAGACAAAGAAAGCTTGATTTCACACGTTTTAACTTCATAATCCTACCGGAACCTCTTTTGTACTATTTATTATGACAGATTACTCTCTATTAGAGGAGGGTTCCCTGTCAGTGGTCTTTTAGCTATCCCCAATGGCCCCCTCTTTGCAAGGTCCAGGAGACCGGTCTCATGGACAGCCCATAGAAAATTCCAGGGAACTGATCCTGGGTTGGCAGGGTCAATAATTCCCACTGCCTGTTGCCATGGTTACCCATGATGGATGTGTGGGCTTCAATGACAGTGGACTCTAATCAGAGGAGGAATATGACTAATCTGTGGGAAGCCTACACTGAAGGGGGAAAGAAAGGCTGAGAAGAGCATCAGTCAATGAAGGCCACAGCTACTACAAGAGCAGAGGGAATATTTGCTCAGGGAGCCCAACTGAGATCATTGGGATGACATCAATGATAGTTGTTGTAGGTATAATGATAACAAGTGTCTTAGAAGAAGAATAAATGGACTTAAAAAGAGTTATAGTGAAAGATATTCATTTGTAGTAAGTATTATTTCTATGATTGCAGTAAATCAGGAAAATCTGGGCTTCTATAGGCCCTCTCAGATTCTCAGGGCTTTGCACTATGGGACACGTTCTCATGAGATAAGGAGAGCTGCTTCTACATTTTCTCAATTTCTATATTCTGTACTTGAGATTATAACCTTCAAATACTGGCTTTCCTACCCATCCAAGATGAGTTTTAAAAAGAGGAGAAGAAACAAGTCTGTCTATCCACCAATCCCGATGCCCCCCAATCCCAGCATCACTCTGCTTACTCTTTCCATCAAGTATAGTCAAGCTACTCTGCACTTTCCACCAGACGCTTTTGGGACTTGCACTTTCAGGGTGTCCCTGGGCGCCTTTTGGGTGCCAGCTTATTTCTTAAAATAAGAGGTAAGAGGTCCAGTGTGATGCCATACCCAGTTGAGTAGAAATGGGCATTCAAATGTCAAAGTCAAAGGAGGAGGAAATTAAAAATTATTACTTACTGGTGGCCCAGGATTCCCTGGGGTTCCCATGAAACCTGGAACTCCAGGATGACCCTAAGTAAACACAAGAGGCAGTTCTTAAACATTATTGCTAAAATGCCTTTTACTTTGTGCAAACACCAAATTTCAGGAAACAATTCAGAATCTACCTTCTAATCCTACTAACAATAAAGGCATTGACAACAAAATGGAAAGAAAACAATTATATATATATATATATATACACACATGCATATACATATATATAATATTATATATATGTATATCAATAGGCTGAGGAACTATCTGACAATATTTATTTAAAAAAATATGTTCTGAAAAGTAATTTGCTTCAAAATAATGTGTAGGGGCCAGATGTGCTAGCTAACCTCAATACTTCAGGAGGCAAAGATGGGAGGATCACTTGAGGTCAGGAGTTTGAAACCAGCCTAGGAAGCACAGAAAGACTCCATTCCTAAAGTCTCTACAAAAATGTCTAAAAAATTAGCCAGGCATAATAGTGTGTGCCTGTAGTCCCACCCACTCTGCCTGTAGTCTCACTCACTCGAGAGGCTGAGTCAGGAGGATCACCTGAGAAATTCGAGGTTACAGAGAGCTATGTTTGTACCACTGCACTCAAGCCTGGGTGACAGAGCAAGATCCCATCTCTTAAAACAAATAAATAGTAATCCCATGCCTTGGGAGGCTGAGGTGAGTGGATTGCTTGAGCCCGCGGGTTCAAGACCCGCCTGGGCAGGCGAAACCTCATCTCTACAATAAATTTTAAAAAAAAATTAGCCGGGCGTGGTAGCACGCGCCTGTAGTTCCGGCTACTCGGAAGGCTGAGGCGGAAGGATCGCCGGAGCCCAGCAGGTCGAGGCTGTGGTGGCCGGAAGCGGCCACTGCACTCCAGTCTGGGTGACGGAGTGAGACTCTGACTCAAAAAAAAAAAAAACCAAATAAATAAAGTAGTTGTGCATGAGAGTTTGTTTTATTATGTTCTTTATTTAATAGATACACTTTGTTTCATTATAAAAATATACAAATAAATAAATGCACACACAATATGCACATAATGGAAATTGTGTTAACTGGGTAATAGCCTTTATATTAAAGCACTATTACAGTTATCTTAAGAAAGAGATTTTATTCTTCATGCGTAGAGGAGTCCATTGTGTATTACCCAATGAGTCAAAAAAGCTACAGAGGAAAGGATGACATCTACCACTTAGTCTTGTACAACAGAATTATAAAACCAACCACCAAGCCAGGCGCAGTGGCTCACGCCTGTAATCCTAGTACTTTGGGAGGTGGAGGCGAGAGGATTGCCTGAGCCCACGGGTTTGAGACCAGCCTGAGCAACTTGATGAGACCTTGTCTTTACAATAAATCAAAAAATTAGCCGGGCATGGTGGTGCATGCCAGTAGTTCCAGCTACTTGGAAGGCTGAGGTGAAAGAATTGCCTGAGCCCAGCAGATATAGGCTGCAGTAGCTGTGAGCATGCCACTGCACTCCAGCCTGGGCAACAAAGTGAGACTAAAATAAAAAATAAATAAATTAAAAATAAATTAAAAACCAAGAAAGAAATTATTTATCTGCCCTCCACATCCATACCCTGCCCCCAGAAAACAGAAACTATGAAACTATAACATTTAATAGAGAGTGTATTGTCTTTGGCAAGTCATTCGTATAAGGATATATAAGGATAATGTAAACATATTTTGTTTTTCCAAATACAGAAGGAACATTAGCGAGGATCTTATTCTGACCCTGAGTATGATTCTCATCTCCTTGTCTGGGGGTTATTTGTCCACATGCCTCACTCCCTAGCTGAAAGCCAAGCCCA
This sequence comes from Tarsius wallacei, assembly GCA_963574415.1. Lineage (NCBI taxonomy): Eukaryota > Metazoa > Chordata > Mammalia > Primates > Tarsiidae > Tarsius > Tarsius wallacei. The sequence goes on along the minus strand of CAUYQG010023347.1, from coordinate 25,733 downwards.
GCGGCCCATGACTCATCCTGGAGTTCAGAGTCAGGTGCAGTGCTTGGCATGGAACTGGTTAACAATGACTACTGGCTGTGAGATGCAGAAGGGAAGGAAGAGTGAAGGAGGAGGGTGGCTGGAAGAGAAGGAGAGGAGAAAAAAAGAAGGAAAGGAATGATTGCAGTACAACAGCAATTTCAGTGGTGAGAAAGGTCATTAGACTGTTTGGAATCAGCTGGTGGCACTAGACAGAAGATGATGGGAAGGCAGTGTTCAGATCCACAGAGAGAACAGTGGGTCCCCACTGGTGCCATCCCACAATGCATTAGGAGCAGTGGTCCAGTAGGCCTGAATGGGCACCAACCAGATCCTCGGTTGTCTGTGAAGTGTCTCAATTAGCACCATGAAAGTCAGATAACAGATTCAGGAGAGATGATGGAAAAGAACAAGGTGGCATTTTGTAATGAATGACTACCATTTCAGTGGACAAGAAGCAATCAAGGTGGAATAGTACACACACAAAAAAAAGAAGAAAAGAAAAGACAGGCTCCTCAGATAACTAGTGGAGAGTAGGGATTGACAGTGAACCAGCGATATCATGAAAATGTAATTAAAAAAAAAAATCTTACTACAGCCAAAGAAGAGACAAGGGATGGCACGGTAGAATGGAAACTATCTGAGGAAAACAGAGATCTTTCTTCTTGGTAAATGGTTAATTTTGTATATATATATATATATATATATATATTTTTTTTTTTTTACCTGATCACCTTTCTGTCCAACCTCACCATCTGCACCATGTTCTCCTTTACTTCCCTTGGAAGAAAAGAAAAGACATAAAAAGAAAAGAAACATCACTGGAAATTTTACTAGAGTTTTACTGCAAAAGAAAAATATTTCATGCATGCATTCATACATTCATTCATATTTAAGCAATCGCTTATCAAGTTCCTGTGGTAGTTTAGACATGATGGCAGTAGATGGATAGAAGCAAAAAAGTCTGGTTGAGGATGTGTTGGCAGAATGGCTTAACTGGGTTTTGCAGTACTAGAGGGCAGCAGGAAATGAGTCTGGGGAAGCAAGCAGGGCTCATTACTTGAGAGCCTTCTAAGTCAACATCTGACTTTAGATTTAGTTGTAGGCACTGAAAACCATTAAAGATATGTGTGACTGTTTTAGAGTTTAGTTGTGGCTACAGCACAGGGTGTGCTAGAGCTCCAGGATGAAGAGACAAGAATCACTTGGGAGGAAACTGGTGTATTCCAGATGTGACAGGGAAAGTGGCAGAACAAACATTTTGTTAGCAGGCCTTGCCGAGTAGGTGTGAAGGTGAGGGAGAAGGAGACATTGAGATGGTGGCAGACAGGAGCTAAATTGCACAGTGGGCTTTGGAGGGAGAATTTATCCATACATATGCTCCTTGCTCCCTCATTTATTAGCTGTGGGACATTCAAGAGTCACTGGAACTCTCAGAACTGTTGTCGTTTTTGTTTTCCTACAAAATAATGATGCCTACCCGTGAAATGTTGAGGAATAAAATGTTGGAGAATAAAATCAGGCAAGATACATGGAAAATACTTAGCATGGAGCTAGAAAACAGTAAGAGCTCAATAAATGTTTGTCATAATTATTGTGTATATTATTTTGCTCTTTAATCCTGGCTTTACAACTTACTAACTGTGTGTCATTGGGCAGGGTGCTTCAACTCTCTGTCTTCTTACTTCTAAAATGAGAATGACAATAATAGTATCTTCGTCATGGGGTTGTTTTGAGAATTAACTTACCTAAAATCTACAAAGTGCTTAGACTGTTGATGGGCTGAGTGTTAGCTCTCAATAAACATTAGCTAACGTCATTCATATCATCTTTATCACCATAATGATGATCATCTTCATTACTGTCAATATCATTGCCATAATCATCACCACTATCATCACTATCATGATCATAATCATGATCATCACCATTATCACCCAAGCCATCTTCATCATCACCATCACCATCATCACCATCATTGGTATAACTCTCATCATTATTACCAATTACTATCTTCACCATCACTGTCACCATCACCATCATTGTCATTGTTAACATCATCATAATTACCACCACTAACACCACTATCATCATCACCATCACCACCATCATCATCCTCCTCCCCACCATTACCATCAATTGTTATCATCATTGTCATCATGATCATAGTCATCAAGATCCCCAAAATATGCAACCTAACAAAAATATTTTTCCCAGACTTACCATGAAAGTAACATTCAAATGTTCTACTCTCTTAATTATCACTTATTTTGGCTCTGCATTTATTATGTAAACAAATGTATTTCAATAAAATATTCTTAAACAAAAGCATTTCAACTCCTTTAGAAAATACATTATACATTAACATATGTTGGTGGCAGCAAGTCAGTCTTGGCTCTGGTTCCATGCCTGTCACCTCTTATCTTTGCTTCCTTAAGCAGATCATGTCCTCTCTCTGGCCTCAGTTTGTCCACCCAGTATTAGAGGATGAGTGGCAGGTCCATCTACAAGGGTCCTTCAGGGTTCAGGAATCCCAAATTTTCTCATTGAAACATCAAGGATAGCCATCTTTCCATCTAGACTGTTCTACCACATCAGCAGAATACTGGTGACAAGGACTTCATAACAATACTTCCTCTCTCCCTGGGACATATGAGGAGGGTTAGATGAGCTAATTCCTATAAAGTACTAAATATATTGTTTATAGGAGAAAAAAGAATGGATTCAGAAAGGAAGAGCATTTGTTCCAACATTTTTGCTTGCAATTATTTTCACTGTTTCTAAATCTATAAAGCTGGCATACCGTCTGCAGACCATTTTGTGACCAATGAAAAGAAGTAACAGAATAGCCCACTGCTTCCTTGACATTTAGGACAATTGCTTTACAAGTAAATAGTTTCCTTTCAAATTCCAGTTCTCAGGCTGGGTTTAGAGTGGTTTAAATACTCATCTGGCAACAATGAAAAATGTCAGCAGCTCAAGGATCTCCACAGTTGTCCCTGTCTCCTACTCCAACGTAGCTAGGGATCAAAGCAAACACACCCACCTCCAAGCCTGACTCACTTCCTTCCAGAAAAGGGGACTGACATTTACAGAGCCCCAGCTCCGCCAGGCACTCTTCCAGGACTTCCCACATGATATCCAATTACATATATTTCTTTGTTTATATCCTGAGCTGATGTAAAAAGTATTTAATATGTCTATGATATCTAATTTAGCCAGTAAGACTATTCTACGAGGCAGGGGTTATTAGATAAGAAAGCTAAAGAAAAGACAGGTTAAGTCATTCACCTGAGCTCACATAGTTAATAAAAAACAATGTCTGGAATATAATTTAGACCTGTCTGTGTGATAATAAAACATCCAAGCTGGCTTTCCCTGCCGTGTCCCACTGGTTAATCATGTCAACAGCACCAGATTTATAGTCAGGAATACTGACTGACCATGTTGAGCACAAGCTAGACATATTTTATTCACTGAAGATAAAACAATCAAAATAACTCTGTCCACCTGGAGTTTATATTCCAGGGAGACTACCAGCTCATTACTTGACTAGTTCAGTTCTCTTCAGAAGCAGATTATTGAGGAGTCATTGTAAGGGCTTAATTCTCCCCTATTGAAAATGAGGAAAGATAATTTGCCCTACTTCCTTTACTTAAAGCACTTACTGTAGAAAACTTGTCATTATGAATTAGTTTTCCATCTCTTTTAAATATATGTAAATACTTTTAAGGGCTAAATAAGGCTTTTGCTAGCTTCATGACCCAGGAACCCAAGAATGTCTTTCTCAAGAACCTAGAAATCAACTCTTTGAAATATAATCAGCAAGGGAGATAATGCCTCTATCTAGCTCCCAGTTTCTGTGGAACAGTAGAAGCCTAACTTTGGCAGATGCCGGGTTCCAAGTTGCAAAACCACCTCCCGCCATAAATATGTGAGATGCTTATCTTTCTTTTGAATAAGGCAAGTTAGCTAAAACAATGGCCACCCCAATTGCCACGTGAATCTAGGAAGAACATATGTAGCAAAAGGTGCCATCAAATTCTCTTATTTGAAGACTAGTTATTGCTTGTTCTGAGAATATGTACTGTATGTATAGATGGTAGTGTTGGTGTGGATATGTAAGAGGAAGATTTCTTTCTGTCTTTGCAATCTCTTAGCATATTGTCTGTAACGTGCATTCTAGTATAATGCTTATTCCACAATAACATTGATTTCTTTCAATCCTACCTTTGTGGAGAAGTTCTCAGGTTTGGAAAAATATTTTGTTTTGTTTCTAATTACATTTTTCCAGCACCATCATGTGCCAAAGTACATGATATGATACTTGTTTAGACATTACATTTATATAAAGGGTTGCTGTAAGAATGTTGGCCTTTGTGAATCTGTTGAACAAACAATTCTCTCAAAAGGTTTACAAACTATTGAGGATAAGGTCTAAACTTTCTCAAGTTAATAAGTCTCTGCTGCTCACAGAACAATTTCTGTCAGTTTTGCTGCTGTTTTTTCTGCTTGGAAAACCTTTTTTCCACGGTAAACTCCTGACTCACCTTCCAAAGCAACTAATACCCTACCTCCTCCAGAAGGCCTTCAGTAGTCTTTGATGTTAGTTTCCTTAAAGTCATTAACTCTTCCCCTGACAATTTGTTGTAGTTGTTTTTATCTCAAATAGAGCAAGAATTATGAGGACTATTCAGTTACATGTATTAAATGCTAACTACATGCTGTGCTTTGTAAATTTTCCCTTGTTTAGTTCTACATTCTCATTGTGAGATTATACTATATGATTCTTTCATAGATGAGAAACCCAAAGTTCAGGGAATTCAAATAAATGCCCAAGTTCTATAATTAGTAAGCAAAATTCACTCAGCTAATAAGAGGCAGAGCAGGTTGGGGACCAGTGACCTACAAAAGCCTGGCTTGTGCCCACTATTCTCAATGGCCTCCATCCTCCATGTGACTTTCCTAAGTGTCACTCATCAGCTTGTAGGTCTTTTCCATCACAGTATCAGCCATGGAAGTCATGTACTAGATATAACCTCTCTCTATATCCCCTGACTTGGAAGGAAACTGTTAAGGGAATGCTTGATGAGACTTTTTCAGAACTGGGGCAGCTTTGTATGGAAAGAAATTTCTTCTCCCAGAGAGATCATGCAGTACATGGCTCTGGGTTATCTTCTGGGCAGGATGGGAATGGAGGTCTTTCTCTGGCTGTCTCAATTGCAGCAGGTATCATCTCTGCCTTCCCAGAATCATCCATAACCTTCAAGTGAGGCCTTCTGCACATTATGGTGTCTCCAGGTTCACAACAAACCCCCTTTAGACCTTACTGCATGGTTGTTGAACACACCTTGAGAAAGAAATAAAATACTTTTTGTAAAGGAGAAAATAGTCATCACTTCCAAACCAGAAGTGCTTACATCTGACTCTGCAGAAATACATGCTCCCAGGGTCATCTCTGTGATTACCATCTTGTTCCTTCCTCCCCTATATAGACTGAAATCATAAAAGCAGCTGCAATTTCCAGACCCTAACTTTTCAAGTCTGTGTTTTATACAGTTTCAAAGCCCTAGAATGGAGCTCTGTGGTTGACCATTGTGTTAATCTCCCTAGACTCAGTCACTGGAGTGAGAAGTTGCATATCTGTAAGATAAACCTTGGGGAAGCTGCTTCCCAGATGGTAAGTCACAACTGCAAATAAATAAATAACCAAAACCCTCTTGGTAATGTATATGACCAATGAACAGTCAGGGCCTTTGGTTATACAAGGATGCTTACAAGGATTATAAGTACTCCATCATGCGTAGCATCTTCAGTTGACAAGTTTGTCTTTGTGCCCGTAAGTCTAACAGAGACTGATAAGTGAAGCTGAACAGAGAGGAAATGAAACAATCCTTCTGTCTGTTTTCTGAAAAGTGACGTGGGGTAAATGAAAAACACAGAAACTGGCTTGGGTTTGAAGCCAAGAACCAAAACAGACTGAGTCTTTAGAGGAGACATTTATCTCTTCTGTGACTCATTTTCCCAAGGGGAAAAGGGGCTGCTGTTACAGACAGCGGCATGAGCGGAGACAGTATAGACTAAAGCCTTGCTCCCCATAGGGAACTGTCCTGGGTACTGGTGTTGGTATCAGCATTACTAGGAGTATAACAGGACACTAACTAGTGGGGGTCCTGAATTTGTACTAGCAGGAGTTTACCCTGGTTATAACACTGACTAGTTTTGCAATACTTGCATATAACCTTGCTAAACCTTAGTCTCCTCATCTGTAAAGTGGGATAACAGTTCTATCTCCTAGAATCATGCTGACCATCGCAGAAAATACTATTGTAAAGTAGGTAACCTGCCCCTTAGAATATTCAGTGTGTCGCCCACAGCAACTGCCTGTGGGCTCATTATGGAGGGTAGATCTGGAGTCCAAGGACATCTCAAGGTTTTCACTGACTCCCAGGTAGAGAAGCTAGGATGCCATCTTTCAGATGCAGCCACTCATTTTTGTTATTTTTCTGGATGAAGGCTTTCTTTTCTCAGAATATTTAAAGGCTCAACTCTCCCTTGAAGCAAATTGTAAAGGAACAAAGGCAGAGCCATCACTGAAAACACCAGAATTTCATGCAGGGTTGGGCTGATAGAGAAGGCAATCCTTCAGTTTAATTGATATGCTTTTGTTTCTCTGAAAAAAGGGAATTCTTCCTCAGCAGAGGCTAAGCTCAGCAGCCAGCAAGTTGACAGCAAAGGTTACTCAAGGATCAGCTAAAATTACAGGGCAAGGAGCTTAGCCTCACTGGTGACACCCGAAAGGGAGAGAATATGCAATAAGGAGCACAGACATTTCATGACACTATACTTTCCTGGTATCTTTCAATCTAACACTGCTCCAGGCAAAATCTGGGGTTGCATCTGCCCTGCGACCTGTTATCTGTAGTTCCTGAAGCAGGAGTCTTGGTTCTGCAGAAGCCCTCCAAATCTTCAGAGAGTCTAAGGGTCACGGTCTCTTGACGTCTTAACCTACTGCCCAGGATCTGGGAGACCTGGGTGTTTTTCATCCTGATGTACCACAGTTCTGGTGCTGTTGTCACGACACAGAAATTTTGGATTTTTGCTTGCTCTTTAATAGTAATAATAACAGCTCCTATACCCTTTCCCAGGGCTAAGCCTAGGGTAAGACAATTGAAGCACTCATCTTGAGTACTGAATACCTTAGTAACCAAGATGTAAAGTATCTCATGCAATATTTTAAAAGGCAAAATCAATCTAAAAGAATCTAAGATAAACAAATATCAAAATGTAACTAAACACAGGAATCTGACCTGATTGGGATTAGGTAAAGGTACATAACAGGGGTCGTTCAAGTGGAGTTTTGGGTCCTGTCTTTATTTTAAATTTTGATATTTTGCTCCTTGTGGTTTAATTGCATTAATTTTAAATATTAACAAAATATTGCATTAAACTATTATTTATTGGTAGCTGAGATTTTTGGCTTCTTCTTACATTTATTCTCAAGTTTTTGCCTTAATTATGGCACTGCCACCAGTTGTGATCTCAAGAGCTTAAAGAGTTAACGTCCACTGAGTACTAACAATGTACCAGGCACTGATGGGAGCATTGTATCTGCAGTGGGCATAGCTAAGCCTGGGGGGTCACAGCTCTTATACTCTCCAGATCGCTTTAGGAAATGGAAGAACAGAAATATGTAAAAACTATCCCAGGGTCACACAACTGAGATGGAATTCCAATCCCAAGATCTAGATTCTGACTTATCTCTCCTGGTGACAATTTCATGCTGCTTCTCCCACCAGATGAGTCTCCCTATGTCTAGTCAGGCCCCAAGAGACACAGGACACATTTTACCCTGAGTGTTCTGGGGGAAAGTCTACAATTTGCACAGGCCACAGGAGATCAAGAGTGGCCCCCAGGAGAGCAACAATGACAGGGGAGGGAGGGTGAGGTTGTAAGGGTCTCCCTGCCCCACCCCTGTCTCCACACTGGTACTTATGCAGTTTCTTCTTTGAGCTAAATGCTATCATCACCACCAACTCAAGCAGCACCAGCTCCAGAACACTTGTTTTGACAGGCAGAGAGCTTCTCTGCCATTCTGGGGTTGAAATCACACCGTCTTCCTCTCATGTTGGCCCTCCTGGCTTTGTGAAACCACAGAGCCATGCTGCCGCCTTTAGATGGGTAAGGGGTAACTCATGCATGTGAAAATAATAACACTCTTTTGTGGTATTTGTTGTAATATTGTTGTAAAGCACTCTCCTAATATACCTTTTCCTTCTTTCTGAGTGCAAATTTCTGTTTTGGATTATATTATTCAATTCCAACAAATCTCTGATGCTGTTTATATTCTTGTTATTACTGGGGGGGGGGCGAGTTAAAATGTTTGACCCCCAAACTCTTGTCTCAACCAGGAAGTAGTAAACACTCCAATTCCAATGTGCATTTTATACTTTCCAACACTCAGGTGTTTGTAAATGAGCAACTGAGACTCTACAAGTTGAACTGATCTGCCCACAGTTACTAAAACAGTTAAAGCCATGATTCGACCTGAAATATATATTTTTTTGATTTGAAAACTATTTTTTTTTACACTGGCCGTCACTCTCCCTTAAAAGTAAATTAATCTCAGTGAGATGGGCAGAATGGATTCATGCAGACGTTTATGAAGTCTCACTGACCTGTGGTCCAGCTATTCCTGGGGGCCCTGGGAGGCCCGGAGGCCCAGCGTCTCCCTGTAGCAAAGACACAAGAGAAAAGAAAAAGAATGAGTGTCTGAGGCTCACTTCCAGAGTCATCACCAATCCTTTGGCCTTGAAACTCTATTCACTGATTTCCCATTGAATTTCCCAGCAGCCACCACCCCCCCCCGCCCACCCCTGGCCGCCAGCATGCCTGAGCAAAGCGTATGGGTAGGTGTTGGTACTGAGTGTTCCTATTCAATCATGTGACCCACCACTAATGTGGTTAGTTGGTGTGGTAGCCAGTCCCCAAGATGGCCAGATGATCCCTGCCTTTCACATTTACCCCCTGGACTAGGCCCCCACAATTTGTATCAGGGTTGGTGTGGCCAACTGAACATAGCAGAAGTGAAGGTATGTCTCTCTTCAGATTAGGTTATAAAAATGACTGGCTTCTACCTTGGCCTGCCTCCCTTCACCTGTGCACTTTCTCTATCTGTTCACTCATTCTGGGGAAAATTAGCTGCCATGTCTTGACTACACTCAGTCAGCTTTGTGGAGAGGCCCTTGTGGTAAGGAACTGAGGCCTCCTGCCAACAGCCAGTGAGGAACCGAGGCCTAAGTCAACAGTCATAAGAGTGAACCTTGTTGGAAGGGGGTCTTCTACCAGATAGACCTTGAGATGACAGCAGCTGAGGGTTGAGGGCTGCCTCATGAAATACCTGAGACAAAACAACCCAACAAAGCCACTGCTGGATTCCTGCCCCTCAGAAGTCGTGAGATAATAAATGTGTGCTGTTTCAATCTACTAAGTTTTGAGGCAATCTATAATTATAGACAAATAATACAGTTGAAAAAGGAGGTAAGGTTTGTTGCAATAGGAAACGGTCTGAATTATGCAGCATCTCGTGTATGTATGTGTGTGTGTGTGCGTGCACGTGCTTTACAAATATATATACATGCATAACTATACACACAAGCTGTACATTTTTTGTAATTATTTTCACTGCTCTGTGAGGGCTGAGCTTTGACCTTTTTCTTCTCTTGTGCAAATTCCTAACTAAGGGATCTGGAATATCAAACCCTACAAATTAGAGTATCTCATCAGATGGGTTTTTACTGACCCTATGTAATGTGGCTTACTTTCCAACTTGCCTCCAGTATAACACCACATAATAGATAAAGAAGGAAATCAAAAAATATGTTGTGACTCTGCAAAGCTGTCTCTTAGGGAAATTTGCCTCTGTATAGAATCCCTTTTCCAGGGATTCCAGTGGAGCCAGCATCTTTTAAGACCTTTGTCATCTATTGTCTCTAAGGGTTGCCATCTATGAGGCCTCATCTACATATCAAGGACCTCAAATTCCTCAACCTCCTTTATCTTAACTTTACTGATTTCAAATTCTTTAGACAGTTTCTACCAATTGCTAATCAGAAAATCTCTGAATTGACCACTTAGATATGCCCCATCTTCCTAGGGCAACCTATGTAAACTCATATATATTGATCTATGTTTTACCTATAACTTCTGTCTACCTAAAAATGAATAAAACCAAGCTGTAATTCAGTCATTTAGGGTACATGTTCTTAGGCTCCCTTGGGACTGTGCCCTGAGCCCAGGTCATTCACATCTTGCTCAGAATAAACTTCTTTAAATATTTTACAGAGTTTGACATTTTTATCAGCATCTGTAATGCTTGGAGTGTCAGCTGCCTGACCCTGAAGAGGGCCTTCCCAAATGGGAGGATAGCAGGTCTCAGTCATCTCCAGGTCCTACCAGGAGAAGTGGCCCACTGGGTGAACATCAAAACTGCTGTGTGGTAATAGTAGTAAACACACAGAATGCAAGCCTACTCCCTGGTGATTTCATGTACAGGGTCTGAGGTAGAAAGTCCTGGAAAGGATTGATCTAAAAATCTCCCCAAGTGATTTGAAAATGCCAATCTGAAATCCGTTGAACTGATGTCAAGAATCTTTGAGATTGTAACTCCTAAAATCAACCCCTAAAGATCCATCTATATTAATTAATAAGCATCTTTTGAGCTGTTTAAAAGTAAGTCAATGGAAAAGACCGATAACATGGATGTAAAAATATTCAAATATATCTATTTACTGTCCCCTGTTATATGATACAAGAACCATTGCAAATCAAATAAATACCTATTTTTTTATGACTTGACCATTAGGATAATTTAATTAGGTAAAAATATTCTTGGTCAAAGTCGTTGTGTAATTGACCCCCATTCCCTTCTAGGGTCCCAGAGTGTATGGAGAAATTTCGAGGGCTATAGCTCACCTATGGAGTATAGGTTAAAGTCACCTGCATAGCTGGGTCTATGGAAGGGGAACAGGTGCTGCTTAAGACCCAGAGTCAGAATAAAGGTCACATTTCACATCTGTATTTGTATCTGTCCCATGTAAGGGTAAATACAAATAATAAACGAGAAAATTCTCTCATTTGAAAATGAGGAAAGAGAATCGCACCTAAACACCCCCCCTTTTTAACTCCTTTACTTAAGAAAACTTGTCATTGAGTTCTGTCTCTTTGAAATGTATGCAAATCCTTTTAGAAGCCAAATAAGGCTTTTTCCAGTTTTGACCCAGGAATGTCTTTCTCAAAGAGTTAGGAACCATTCCTATGAAATAAAATCAGCAAGGAAGATATCACCTCTATCTCCCAATTTCTAGGGGATGGTATCTCCTCAAGTTACAAACCTTCCTTCTGACCTAAAGATGCAAAAAGTTTCTTTTTCCTTTGGATAAGGTCAATTAGCTAACACACTTGACTACCCTGATGAACATGTGTAACAAATGGTGCCTTCAAATTATCTTACTTGAGGACTAATTATTACTTGTCTTGAGCACATGTATATAATTAACTCTATCTTCTTGGCTACATAAAAGAGTGAGGTTTATTTCTGCCTTTGCCATCTCTTAACACATTGTCTGTGATGTATGTTATATTCTGGTTATATTCTGGTGGAATGTTTATTCAATATTAAAATTATTTTCTTTCTTTTCTACCTTTGTGGAGACGTTTTCCAGGTTGGGAGAAGATTTTGGTTTTAATTATATTTCCCCAACACCCATACAACTCCCTATGCCCATTGTGCTCCAAGACAAACTATGAACTCCATGAGAACAGGGTATCATTCTTTTAACTCTGAACCTTCCCAGTGTCAATGTTTTGACTGACACATAATACACACATAATAGGTTATCATAAACAGATGACAAAGGATTGGATGGATAGATGAATAGTCAAATCCATGGATCAAGCTATGAACTTGAAGTGTCTATCTTGGTGTCTATTACACAGCAGTCAAATGTTGTTGGATGGATGGGAGGGAGAGAGGGAGGAAAGGAAATTCAACTGAATGTGCATAATGTGTATGTATTTCTAGACATTAACATGTATTGGAAAGTCATGTCTAACATCTTAAAGTGATGAAGACCTATAAATGCCCTACCAGTTCCTATCATTTCCATAGTTGTGCCCTTACAACCCAATATACATTGCCTATCTTTAACCCCTCAAAACCTGACTATCTTTGGGAGGGACAATGTTAGGCTCTTCAGGATGATTTTTTTTTTTTTATTGCAATGATAAAGACCAAGTTTACCCCTTTCTTCTTACCTTTTTCCCTTCTGTGCCTTCTCTCCCTGGCTTTCCAGGGAGACCTTTGTCCCCTTTAAAACCTGGTAGACCAGGGAGGCCTGGGGGGCCAGGAGGGCAGTCATTGCACACGTCCTGAGAGTGGAGAGAGAGAGAGAAAAAAAGGGAGAGAATAACTAATACAGTTACAAAGCAAAGCAAAATTGGTTACAGCCTCAATGTCTCCACATGGGGATTTTTTTTAGTGCTAGCAAAAATAGAAAAGTAAATAGGTAGACAGGTAGACTGGGTCATTACCCAGATACTTTTGTGTCAAAACTTTGCATTTTCACTCTTTTAACTGAAAATTGGATTTGAGCACTGATACAGTTGCATTATTATCTTATATTTCCTTACTTCTACCCAGCTAGACTGCTGGAAGTATAGCCCAAGAAAATGATGTCAAAATGCATGTAAAATTATCTGTATCTAAAAACATTAACAGTGCAGATTTAATACAAACACTTAGTATTACTAAAAATAGCATTTTTCCCCTAAGGTTAAAGACAAAGCTGAGAGCTGAATTCTGTCTTGGGTTTGCCTAAATCAAATGGTTTCTGAAAAAAGAAGCAGAATGAAAGAGGCATACACCGTCAGGACTTTGCTTCTGTGACTATGCTTAGTTTTCTTCCTTACTAGAAGTAAATAGTTAATAAATGTTCCCAGAAGTTGAGCTTTATTCTACATTTTTTAAGGCAGGTAAATGTCCCTAGAGTAAATTTAAAATCCTCAGAGCCCAGGGAATATGGGCTACTTGATTATCTCAGAATGTGGACTGGCTCCTCCTGCTTCCATGGATTTCAGAAATTCCTATTATTTGAAGTATTTATCTCATTGCTGAAATGGTCTGTTTATAACTTCATCCTCTACCTACTAGGCAAATTGAAAGTGCAAGAACTCAGATGACAAAGAGTTGTTTTGTCTTCGCACATCCAATTCATAGCAAATAGTCTTCCAAAGAGCATGAGTTCAATAAATGGATGAACCAGGCCACTCAATCAACCAATCTATTGATCAACCAACTGCCCACCTGACTTCTTTGGAACCTTATGCCACCTTTCCTTTAGTGGATGGTTTGAGAAGCAGAATAATGTTTTTGGAGGGTGAATGGCACTAAATATTGGGATATATAAAGCAAGGGTGAACAATACAGGTTGTTTTTGACTGCTGTTTTGTAGTTTGGAAGAGTAGAGGAACTGAGAGGAACTCATCTGTTCCCTAGGCCTTCTCTTACAGAACTTTAAAATGAGATGCATTCATGCAACGCTGCAACAGTGAATGAATATACAAATGAATGGATGGAGGAAAGGAAGGAAGGGAGGGAGGGAGGCAGGGAGGGAGGTAGGTTTGGAGATTCTTTGAACTTTAGACACTCTCTACTTGATTGTCTCAGAATGTGGACAGGCTCCTCCTGCTTTCGTGGAGGGAAGGAGGAAGGAAGAAAGGAAAGAAGGAAGGGGAGAAGGAGGGAAGGGGAAATGAAGGAAGAAATATGGATGGAAGGATGAATGGAAGGAAAAAATATGATTGAAAGGAAGGAAGGGAGGGAGGAAGGGAGGAAGGGTAGAAGGAAGGGTGGAAATAAGGAAGGCAGGTAGGGAGGGAGGGAAGCAGGAAGGAAGAAGGGAAGGTAAAAGGAAGAAAGGAAGGGAGGGAGGAAAAGTGGAAGAAAACAGAAAATGAAGGAAGGAAAAGAGGAAAGGAAGAAGGGAGAAAGGGAGGAGAGAGGAACAGAGGGAGGGAGGAAAAAAGAAAATGAAGAAGGGAAGGAAGGAAAGGAGGGAAGGAGGGAGGTAGGGAGACAGGGAATGGAGCTAGCCTGGAGGCAGCAAATATTCTGACCTTTAAGATTTTTCTGGACTTGGTGCTCTGGTGATTGAGAGCGATTCTTTGCAGTGGGATTCAAAGGTTGTATCTGAGTAATGCAAAAATCGTACTACTCTACTATTTCTCTCTAACTTCAGGCAGAGCTCTTATCCTGAGTTCTATCTTAGTTCCAGACTATGTAGGATTGTTTCCTGAAGACTAGAGCTGTCAGCAGCCCCAGACTTGCCAGTGAGGGGGCTGGACTCAACACACATTGACCTAGTCCTGGAATTCAGTGAGCACAGGGTAAGATCAGCCGCCAACCTGCAGTGTTACTGATGCTCAACTTGGCTCCAGAGCTCTTGGGACTTCCAGTTCATCCTAACCCCTTACTGTCTTCCTTTTCTTAGGGTAATTCACACTTTCTCTGAAACTCTTTAAACTGGGTAGGGTCATGTTTCCAACCAGATGAGATTGCCCAAACCCCACTGAAGCCTGTGCCCACCTGGGATCATGGCTTTTCATCTCTGAGCCTTGGTCTCCTCATCTGTGAAAATGGGGACCTCAAAGTCATATAATAAATGAGAAATGAATGGAAAATTTCTGACACCATACCCAGGACACAGTGAAAGTACAATGAATTTTAGCTGTTACATGTACCATTGTTGTTTCAGTTATTAATTTCCTCCCCAAATCTGTTGCCTCTAGATGCAAACTAGACGTTCTTGATCACCAATACTAGCTCCCAACACTTGGGCTTACTGAGGTATTTGAGGCAAACCATTTAATATCTTTGTATCTATTGTCTTATCTGTAAAAAAAAAAAGTCATTCTCCTACTTTAAGAGATTGTTACAAAATTTAAGTAAAATAATGCATGCAAAGTGCCTAGCATATTACAAGGTTCATTGTGTGTAATCTATAAATGTTGATTTCCTGTGGTATTTACCCCTTCCTTTTGTCTGAAATATTTTCAGCAAACCCAGTTCACAATATTAATGTATGCAATATTGTATTTGGTGTTGTAGGATGTACCAAGTAAGTGCTCAATGAAATCACTACAATATGGAGGGAGGCTACAGTATTTGCTACATGGGGAAACAAGAAATCATTGCTTCCAAGAAGCAGAAATAACCTCTGGGTCATCTCATTGAACTTCTCATTGGGTATATGAATCTTCACTACAATATTCCTACCAAAGGGTTGTATATCCTGCATATTAAAATCTCTAGGAAGCAGGCAGGGAACTCACTAAATGCCTGTACTTTATTAGATAGTTTCCAGGAAGTTCTGACTCATGCAAAGATAAAATCAGATAGCGGAAAGGCTACACAGAGGGCTTTGGAGTTGGTCACAGTAGGTTTGAGTTTTGGTTCTGCCACTACTCATCTTGTGGCTTTAAACAAATGACTTATCTATCTATACCTCAATCTCCTCATCTATAAAATGCAGATAGTAATAGAACCCACTCACAGGATTTTTTTGGTGAGGATTAGGTGAAATAATATTTATGCAAGGAAGTCAGGTAATGTGACAATCTTAAGATGACTTCTCTGGGCACAGACCCAACTATGGAAGTTCTGTAGCGGAAACTCTTAAAATAACTTTCTCCTTGGCCAATTCTCAACTATCAGAAAGATAATTAAGCTCCCTGGGCAGAGGCAAATATTCTGTAATATGAGTGTCTTCTCAGCATGGAAGGCACCTGCCGCCAGTCTCCTAGACTATACTGGTAGGTTTTTAACCTACAACGTTAAGATGACAACCAAAGACAGCACAAAACAGGGAGTGAAAGATAATCTGCTCCCCAGACCTGGCCAAACCCACTCAGCCTGGGCTGTTGTCTATAGCATTTCCAGGCAAAGCACAGCTCTGTGGAATGAGCAAGCCTCTGTGGGCCACCCTGAATATAGGTGTTTGCATTCCCTCTGGGGTTTCCATCTGCTCTTATTAATGCAGCTGCAGTTAGGAAATATTGAGTTCACTAGACATCTGTTTCAATGCTGTGGCTGTGAGGCATGACGTTGCCATATTATAGCCTGCTAAATGCATATACCACTATAGAGCCAATTGTGTTAGTTGGGTACCTAGGCTGACTTTGTTGGACATAAAATAAATTGGACTTAACAAATGCCGGAATGGAACTCGTTTGTATGTCGGGGAATTACTGTACTTGCAAAGTGGTTAGTGTGACTGAGGATCTAAATTTTTAATTGGATTTAATTTTATTTATTTAAATTGAAATCGAAGCACGTGGCCAGTGGCTGCCATATTAGACAGTATGGATTTAACACATCACTGGGCATATTGTGAATTCTCAATAAATGCTGCTGCCATTATTGTTAATTCAAACACATCATTGTTCAGATTTTTAAAAAATTTGTTATTGAGCTCTCCAATTCTCCTGACACCATTTTCAAAACACATGCACATTTATTGTAATTTTTTTTTTACCTTAACCAAGAGATTGATGTCCCCTGGAGACAGTAGTGAAGAAAGGCCCTGTCAGAGTAAAAAGAAATGAATGCATACATACATCTGGAATATTCCACGCATCTTTAGAAAGTAAAAAGCCTACAAAGTATGAGCTGTGACTCATAACATATCTGTGCCATGTATGGCACACAGACAGTCGCCTGGATATCCCAAGCTTGGGAGCCACAGAGAGAAGACATTTCCACGGAAGCAACTGCAGAGATTGCCAGTCTTAGCCAAATCTGACTGACTTCATGCTTTTCTAGTCCCCAGTCTCCTTCTGCTGGCCCCTTCTCTTCTCCTGGCGGTCCCCCTTCCCCATTATCATCAAAATCTGATAGGTCTTATGGGTACTGTGGAAGGTAAAGAAGAGAACTGTCTACAATCTGGATTGTCATGAATTTTCCACGTGAGCAACAGCTGTTGCTATCAGTCAGTCATAAGCTAGTATGAATTTAAACCAATGTCTTTAGCTGTCTTAGGCGAGACAGCATTTTAATCTTCATCTGTCATTATGGGTTAAAAGTCTTTAATTCTAGAAAAAATATTTCAGAAATCAGGAGTAATTTCAAAGTCTCTGAAGGTATGTACAAGTATGAAGGTCACTGAATTCACCTTCAAACCTACTGTGAGTTGGAGTTATGATTGTGTCTGTTATGACTGTGGTCAGCCTGGACCCCAAAATGGGCTGGAGGCTCAGTTCATATTTGGGTACAAGGAACACAAGACTAGGAGGGAAAATGAAACCTTTTTTTAAAAAACAGACTCTAAAGGGAAGAAATTCTTAGATAGGAATTAGAGATGGGAGTGCTGCTTTGCAAACTTCCAAATTTTGTACTGGAAAAGGAGTACCAGAGGACCCATTCACCAGAGGCAAAATGGTAGATTCAACAATGCAATTCTTGGTGACTGATATTTTCTCAGTTTGAGTTTAGGTGTACGAGTTATGAATTCAACCTATCACCTTTAGGAGGCTGAAATCAATACTTTTTTTTTCTGACTACTCTCCCTTTTCTGACTTCATGAGGTTGCTGTGTTTCTGTCCCATTCTGGGGCCAACAAAAGCCCTCTGACCATGGTAACACAGGTTTACATAGGATAACTGCTGCAGTGGCTTGGGACGTGTTGTCATTGTTTTCTGTGTAGATATTTTCAGAAACTCAGTCAACCCTCTGGGCTATTGCACGAGGGGGATTGATCGAGACTGGGATTAGATTACCTCAGATTTGGAAGTGCTCAGGGAAAATTCACTTAAGTGCACTGAAAATTCATTAAGGATGCAGTTGCTAAAGTCAAGGCCAAGACCTCCCTGGTTATCTCAGTGAGACCCTCTGGAGGAAGGACAACCTTTGAAATAGTAATTCATTAAAACTTTAACAAGGGAAAGGCTTTATTTTGAGGCCTTATATACATTTTGAAGCCTTATATGTTTTCCATGAGAAGTTAATAATAGGAGAGGATTCATATGGTTCATTTGTGACATTTTTATACTGCTGGCATTTTATCACTAGGGATATTCATATGCTGTCCTTTGAGCCTCTTATAATTAGAGTGAGCTATATTAGACACTGTGGTTGGGTATCAGTTACAAAGGGAGAGAAAATGAGGAGTGGATTTTCAGTCTAGGTACAGTGAGGCCTTGAAGACAATTTCATTAATATCTCACTCTGACCCATTTCTGTAAAACCTCATGAGATAGGTCTCAAGAAGATACACAAGACCAGGGTCTGGATGGAGGTGGTGGACATGGAACATGACAGACTGCCATTCTGCCTTCAAAGAGTCAGTCACTCATGGTAAGCTGTTGCTAGACCCAGAAGGTTGAGAGAGCAAATGGTGGGAAGTGTTGGCATGCAGATGGCACAGTCTCTGCCCTGCCTAGATCCCTTTTACTCTGGGTGCACCCCTCCCCCAGGCACTGGTACACACCCAGCGGCTGACTGACACGGGATAAAAAGGGCTGGGCTTGGCCTCAGAGTGGGACAGCTCTGTGGTACCCTTCACACTCTGGCATTCCATGTGGGATCAGGCCCAGGCTAAACTTGAGTTGAACTCACAATTTTTAGGCTTTTTCCTCTGTCATTTCCAGCTTCTCTAGATCCTTGCAGGTTTCCCATGAGGGTACATATTCTCTCAATCAATGGCTGGCACAAGTATCTCTTTTGCAGGTTCTGCTTCCTGAGACCCTAACCTGTGGGTGCAGCACACTTCAACATGCTCCCTCCACCCACTGAGGGGTGGGTGACAGCACAGTAAAGGATTAACTCAGCAAGCCTTGGTTGTCTAAGCCCTGCACAATCCAAAGAAAGGTCTGGGCCCTGCCTGACCCCCAGGGGATCACCTCTAAGTCCTTGAAATACCTTGCCTGATAAGAGTGTCTTTACCTGAGTCCTTGGGCCAAGCCAGGTAATTGATGCTAAAAATGTGATTTATGATGGGGGCCTTGGGGCACACAGTGTCAGTCTGACCTCCAGGGAGGATGGAGATAGAGTGATTAAGATCAGCCGTGTGGGCACTCCATGCCTATATGACCAATTACCAACAAAAACCCTGGACACCAATGCTCATGTAAGCTTCCTGGTTACAAAATGTTGTGAGTGCTGTCCCACACTGTGCCTGGGAGAATTGAGTGTTGTCTGCATGACTTCACTAAGAGAGGACAAACGGAGCTTGCATGTGATCTCTCCTGTACTCTTTCCTGGGTACTTTTTTTATCTACTGATATAATCTGTATCCTTTCACTGTAATAAACCATGAGTATAACAGCTTTTCTGAGTTCTATGAGTCCTAGCAAATCATTGAACATGAGGGACTCCCTGACACAATGACTTATCTGAGTAGTGAGATGAGAGAAACCATGATAACCAGGGGGGTATCCTTGGGACTATTTGGGGAGTGTTCAGTGAATCTAAAAGTAGTATAAAATAGGCTTCCCATTTCTCTCTCTCTCTCTCTCTCTCTCACATGTGCTCACTCTTTTTCACTGTCTTATGCTCTCTGTTCTGCTGGTGACCAGCTGAGCGACAGTCACAATTACCCACATTGTAAGCTGCCTTGTGCTGAGTTAATTCTCTTCTCAGAGAGATGTCAAAGCCCAGATGTGGCAGAGATCATCTGAACCTGTTCATTTTGACTTATGGCCTGAACCGCACTCTTCTACCCACTTCACCAAGGCCTTGTTTTTTTGTTTTGTTTTGTTTTGGGAAGCAGGATCTATTGAGAGGACAGAAAAGCTTCCACAGTGGGAGAGGACCTGAGGAGGTTGCCCCACCAGGGCCTTGTACATAGATAATAAAGTGTTTTCTAGGGGTGGGGGGACGGTCCATCCCTGCCTCGGGCCAAGCCTTCTGGCAGGGCTTATTTGGTATCACTGACACTGACTCCTTAGAGCGGGAGGCATGAGCGAATAAGTTGTCCCTAATCTCCAAAAAAGACTTTACATTCCTTCCATTGTAAGGTCTTCAATGAAAAGTTTCAGGACCCTCATAGGCAGACCAGGATCCCTGACCAGATCTCTGCTACGCCTTCCAACTCTGATAAGATGGTGAGAGTTGCCAGAGCCCACAGGGGTCTCTGTGACTTGGGTCCTTGTCTGAAACTTGTAGCAGGCCAGACTTGCAAAGGAGACAAGTAGCCTCTCAGTTCCATCACGAGGTGAAGCTTCTGCCCAGGTGAGCATCCTGGTTTCTGAAATGAGACTTATGGCTTCACTCTTGAGGTCTGTGACTCCTCAGTCTTGATTGACACTATCTTTTCAACTTTAAGTAGCTTTTTCCCATGGAAGAATTCCTTCCACATGTGCACAACTCCCCCCACCCCTGCACTCCCCAAACATGCACATCTTCATTGTTCCTTCCCGGGAAGGTCACCCATGGCTTGGCCACTAGGCTAACCTTTTGGACTTCTTTGGTATTAGTCACTCAGTCAGAGGGTGTCCCAGGAGGTATTGGTGCCTCACAACAGGGAAGCCTCTTGGGCTAGACTGTGGCCACACCGCCAAGGACCCAACACTCAGTACCCATGTCTCCTCAACCTTTCGCAGAATCTACTCTCCTCATGGTAGGCCAAGAAGGAAAATTTCTACCATGTTAATAGTGGGAAACTGCAAGGGTTAATATTGCCCAGGCAAGGCTTAAGAAATAGCAAGACTTTGCAGTGAATGTTGCTATTGTCCATCTGCCCATCCCAGGCAAACTTTTTAAAAAAATCTTCTTCTCTCTTGTTTCGTTGTATCTCAGGCTCACCAATCTGCTGGCCTATGGGTGAGTCAGACCAGTGAGGGGTGCTGTCAGGAAACTTGAGGGCAGCTGGGGGTGGGGGGACGGTCCATCCCTGCCTCGGGCCAAGCCTTCTGGCAGTGGCTTTGAACCCACGACCAAGCTCCTATCTGCAGTGTCTTTCCCTCCAACTCACCAGGATCTGAAAACAGGCATAATGGTGGTAATGGCTTCTCACTAGGTTTATCTCTGGGTCTCATAGAATCCCATATCCATTCCCTCTGCCCACAGTTTTGTCAAAAATCCCTTTGTCAAACTCTCTTGAACTATGTGAGTTGCATTTTATTTCTCATTGGAGCCCTGGATCGTCAATATTTATCCAGAATCATAAGATGACATACTGGCTTGCCAGGTGGCCCTCTCTCTCCTGGATTTCCTGGTGCACCCTAGGGAAGAAAAAAATAAAATATTAACTGCAACAAGCACATGATCCTGACCCACTCTAGCCACAGCCTCTGCCAGCCTCTGTATCTGCCAAGTGTGACTCAGTAGGAAAAGAATACCAAACCATGAGAACTGGCACCAATACGAATTTATGGTTTTCAATCCCAGCTGAATGCCCAAGCCTTCGCAGGAAACATTTGACAGCGGCAAGTGTTTAGAACAGTGAGCTATCCTTCTTATAAGTCCTGTCCTAAACACAAAACTAAAAACAGCCCATTTATACAGAGCATACATGCGCGTGCGTGCGCACACGCACACACATACACACACACACACACACACACACACACACACCCGTCTTAAAATTTCCAAATCTTTTTCCAAACACAATTGGAAGGATCAACTTTGAAAAGAGGGAAATTATTCCTACTTCACTTTCTATAGGAATGTAATGTTGAGAGTAGAGCAGTTAAATTTGAATATTTGAAAAGAAGAATTAAAGAGTAATATATATATATATACACATACATACATACACACACACACATTCTCTAAGCAAGGAAAGGGTATTTTATTGTCCTTGCTTATAATGAACTAAAACCATAGAGATGGAAAGATACATGTCTAAGCAATAAATACAGCTGCCTACTAGTGCCAGGCATCTTTGCCCTACAGGAACTAATGGTTGTCATTTATCTATTTGGTCAATGAGCATGGATCAAGTAACTTCTATGTACCAAGCATACTGCTAGGCATCAAGGACCTTCAGATGCATAAGACACAGAATCTCCACCTTCTTGAAGTTCAGATATAGCTAAACAAAAGCTTGATGATGGAGATAAGAGACGAATGTCATCTTCACAAAGTAGGAAGTAATGCATCAGCAAAGAGCATCAGTTAATTCTGAAGAATTCCCTTGAGGGGAGAGAGCTATTCTAGAAAAGAGGCAGGGACAACTCCCCAGAGAAGGTGATATCTGATTCCAGCAGAAATGACTGGCCAAATATGTAAGAAGTTGACCAAGAAACAGGAAACATTGTATGGGATATCCAGGAGCTTAAAAGGTTCTGAAAGCATAACACAAAAGCATAAAAAATAAAACTGGATAATAAAAATTAGAGGACACAATCAACAAAAGAGTAAAAAAGAAGTCTTCTTAGAAATCCTCGACTGAGCTACAAAACTGGCCACATGGTCAAGTAAGGCCAGGAGATGATGGAAGGTGGACTTCCAGGAGTGAATATCAGGACCTTCACTGGGCCCGTGTCATTTCTCTGTACTTACATCCTGTCCAGCTGGTCCTTGGGGGCCGGGGAATCCAGGTAAGCCTCGTGATCCCTGATAAAAAAGAAAATAAAACACCCCATAGCATGATTAAGCAAATAAGGCCCCTCTCTCCTTGGCAATAGTTGGATTTCATTGCACAAATGGCTTGTTGCTGTGAGGAATCTGATATAATGCATGTGTCCAAAGCGTCCTACTCAGAGCTTACTCATCTCTTTGCATTCTGTGAAGGTAGACATCTCATTACACACAGAGAACACTCTGGAAAACCTTCACTCTGACCCTGATGACTCAACCCAATTAGTAGGTCCCTTGCTTGAGTGGAAGAAATAGCTCTTGCAGTGATGTGGGCCTGAGTTCAAATCCTGGCTCACTCCTATCACATCCTGTGGATAATCAGTCCCAGGGTCTGTTAATTGGCTAAGTAAGTTTCCTTGTGCAAGACCTAGCACAATGCTTATCACATTTACTGCTCTTTATGAAAAAACCACCGTGAGACTGTTGAAAAGTTCTAGATAACAATCAGAAAGTGGTACAGATACTTTCATTATGGATTCCACTCCCTGTAAGATTTTTTCTAAAACAAGAGAGAAATTCCTGGGGCGGGGGGGTGTATCTGGATTTGTGCAACATGGCTGCTCAGGGGCCAACCCTGCCTCTCCTGGGCTTTCACAGACCTCCTCTTACACCAACGCTTCCATTTAGATTTTCAGCTACTTTGCCTGTACTTTGCTTTAAAATATGATTCTTATCAATTAACTGCTCTGAGCCTCACTTTCTTCACTTATAAAGATGGGTATGAAAATCCCTGCCCTTAATTCAGAAATCATATGAATGAATGTAATTTAAAATATGTGCACATAGCATAAGGTACAATATCATTCCAGTTATTAATATGCAGCTCTTTCTCCAACGGGCTGAGTTTACAGGAATTCACATTTTTCTGGTAAATGCATGTGTCAGTGGTTGCTACTCCTAAGAACAAATGCCTACTGAGAATTCGCCTGTTGCCTTAGCATAAAACTAGTCCTTCAGACCTCCACATGGCTCATGGTTCTTGCTATGCTCACTTTACAGATTAAGAGAAATCCACTCATTGGATCATGACTGCATGATTAGGGGTGGTGAAGCCAGGATTCAAAGTCAGCTCTTCTGGTCATTTGATTAAATTCATTAAACCATGACTTTCCTTCTGTGATGGAGAGATGCCAAAAAGCAAAGACAGTCTGTTTGCCCAACTATGAAGCAGGCATGTTAGATTAGATAACCCCCAGCATCCCCTTCCTACTCATATCCACATCTATCATATTCTGTTCCACAGATTAGTGCTCATACTTTGGAGAGTCTGCATTGTTTTATAATGCTAGGAATTTTCAGAAACCAGTTTGTGGTGCCTCCAGTTTAAAACTGCTTTGATTGGAGCAGGATTCCTCCCATAGAAACCCAATCTTTTAGTTAAAGCATACTGTACCAGGGGCCCTTTTTCTCCTGGTGGTCCGGAAGGGCCCTAAGAAACAAACAAACAGAAATGTAAGTAAAATAAGGAATGAAATACTCTTTTAAACATGCTATAAAGTTTATTTCTAAACCACGTCTTCAATTGTCCTGTAAGAGTGGCTAACTTCCTCCCACCTTTAAGCCACCCACTTACCACCTGGCCACGCAAAAATGTTGCTCCTTCATTTGCTCCTGAACTGGTACCACCCTTCCTCATCCCCACATGGTTCCTGACACCTCGGTCCACCACTACTTTGTAGATCTGGTGAAGTCAGACCCGGGAGCCCCAGCTTCCCCATGCTGCTGCACCCCCTTGGAAAAATGCTGGTTTTTCCTGCTCAGGGCATGCTGGGGACATAATAAAGGCCAGGTTTCCTAGCTGTGGCCTGTGTGTGGCCTATGATTAGGGATGGTAAAGCCAGGATTCAAAGTCAGTTCTTCAGGTCATTTGATTAAATTCATTGAACCATAGCTTCCCTTCTACAACAATGATGTTCCCTGCCCCTACAAAGAGTGTGTGTACATGCATGCGTGCACACACACACACACCTGCACATACCACATACATACACACGCACAGACATAGATCTGTCATTCTCCAAGTATGTCCAGCCCTATGCCCAGCCAGAATTTGGCTTCTAGATATTGTACTTCAGGTACTGTTTATTGTTTAACTAGAAGGCATTCATATATAATTTAAATTCTTACTTTGAGCAAAACTGTCCCTTGCCCCTGAGCCTTTGCTACACTGGTGCTTTTCCATGAAGACTCTGTTCTGCCTTTTTACCTGGATACATTCTTGATAGATTTTGGTCCTTGCTTTAGAAGTCCCTGGCCTTTGCTGGGCTCGGTGGCTCAGCTTGTAATCCCAGCACTTTGGGAGGCCAAGGGGAGTGGATTGCCTGAGCCCACGGGTTCAAGTCCAGTCTGGGCAACTTGGCAAGACCTCGTCTCTACAATAAATCAAAAATTAGCAGGGTGTGGTAGCATGTGACTGTAGTTCCAGCTACTTGGAAGGTTGAGGCGAAGGATCACACCATGAGTGTGCCACTGCACTCCAGTTTGGGCAACAGAGTGAGACTCCAACTCAAATAAAAAAAACAAGTCCCTGGCCCCTGAGGGATTTCTCCTAGGACTTTCTCAAGGTGCTCCCTAGAGGTGGTCCCCAGTCCCTGCATGCACCTTGCCTAGGACTGAATGCCTAGCATGGTCATTGTCTGTTGGCCCATCTCTTTTCTCCACTGAATGGATTGCACACTTTATGTCATAGGCGGCAAGTCTACGTTCTTACCACTCTCTCTCCAGTACTCAGCAAGTACCTTATGCATAGTGAGAACACAGCAGACTAGAGCACAACAAATGGCATTCCATCAAAGTTAAAATCTTAAAGCACAGGGAGATCTTTAGAATCAATGCTAATTATCCCTTCTTTTTATTGATGATCGAACTTGAACGGACATGACATGGATTTAATATACCCGATGCGCAACCATTTAAAAAATGCCTAAATCTCATGATATTCTAGCAGTTCGCTTAACTTTCCCTCTAATCACTAGATAAGGACAAAATTGGTTTCTCAGAGGTAGCTATTGATAGTTGCTTTACAACCCCATCCCCAGCTTGTTACTAATTAGCTTTTCTATTCAAAGTATTTGCCTCC
>CAUYQG010023346.1:0-29356 GCA_963574415.1 Tarsius wallacei | reverse complement strand
TTGTTGTTGTTGTTGATATTGTTGTTGTTGCAGTCTCTACTCTGTCGCCCAGGCTGGAGTGCAGTGGTGCAATCATGGCTCACTGCAGCCTCAACCTCCTGGGCTCAGGCGATCCTTCTGTCTCAGCCGCCAGAGTAGCTGGAACTTCAGGCGAGCGCCACCACACTTGGCTAATTTATTTTACTTTATTTTTGTAGAGACAAGATATCGCTGTGTTGCTCAAGCTGGTCTCAAATTGTTGGGCTCAAGTGATCCTCTTGCCTTGGCCTTCCAAAGTGCTGGGATTGGAGGCATGAGCCACTGAGCCCAGACTGAATCTTGTTTTTTCACTTAAAATATCATAAAGATGAATCCGCATCATGTCCCAATCACTTGTTTTTCTAGGATTACATCACAAACATTTCTCTATCTTTCTATATAATTATTGTAATGATCGTTTTCAATGAGTATTCAGTTTTGCAAGGTGACTAGACCATAATTTAATAACTCCCTGTTATTGAACATTTAGATTGTTTCCAGTGTTTTGCTGTTACAGAGAACACGGCTATGACCATTTTCTCATTCAGCAAATGTTTATTTGACAACCATGGATCGAGATCCTCCTATGTACCAGAGTGTCTTCCCTGAGGGGTTTACAATCAAGCAGGGAAAGAGTCGTGGATATGAATGTGGCACAGAAGTGTCCCATCCCCCCAAGGAGCCTCTGAGCACAGTCTGGGCTCCCACATTTGGGGAAGAGAAGTCGATGAATTTACCTACATGTACTGGTTTGAGTAAATTAACCTGTTGTGTTACAGCTTATCCATCAGGCTTGTGAGCTTAGTTAATGTGTGTCTTCCTCAGACATAGATTCAACCTCCATGCGTTGACCACATCACTGTCCAAGGGTCCAGCTACACTGAACTTACAAAGGAAATAAATAAGGAAGAACAATGGTGAACACTTCCTAAGTAAGCTCTTACCATGTTCTAGGACAATACCGTATGAGTCAAGTATAATTTTCCCATTTTCTTTTCTTTTCTTTTCTTTTTTTTTTTTAAGGCAGAGACTTACTCTGTTGCCCAGGCTGGAGTGCAGTGACACAATCACAGCTCACTGCCACCTCAATCTCCTGGGCTCAAGCGATCCTCCCGCCTCAGCCTCCTGAATAGCTGGGACTAAAGGCATGTGCCACCACACCTGGCTTATTTATTTGTTTGTTTATTTATTTTGTAAAGAAGAGGTCTTGCTTTGTTGCTGGCTAATCTTGAACTTCTGGGCTCAAGCAATCCTCCTGCCTTGGCCTCCCAAAAATAAGGCCACCATGCCTGGCCTTATTTTTCCTGTTTTCTTTTTTTTTTTTCTCTTTTCTTTTCTTGTTTTTTTTTTTTTTTTTTTTTTTTTAAGGCTGAGACTTACTCTGTTGCTCAGACTGGAGTGCAGTGGCACAATCACAGCTCACTGCCGCCTCAATCTCCTGGGCTCAAACAACCCTCCCACCTCAGCCTCCTGAATAGCTGGGACTAAAGGCATGTGCCACCACACCTGGCTTATTTATTTATTTGTTTATTTATTTTGTAGAGAAGAGGTCTTGCTTTGTTGCCAGTTTATCTTGAACTTCTGGGCTCAAGCAATCCTCCTGCCTTGGCCTCTCCAAAACAAGGCCACCATGCCTGGCCTTATTTTTCCTGTTTTCTTTGCTTTGCTTTTTTAATTAAGAAAGGTAAATTTATTAAAGATACATTATGAAAGTCATAACGGGCAGGACAACTGCAAGAGTGTCTGCTGTCTGCTGCTATTTTTCCGTTTTATAGGTGAGCAAACTTAGGTGCAGGGATGTTAAATAACTTGCCAGAGGGGCAACAAACACAGCTGTGAATTGAACCCAGGCAGCCCAGCTTTCTCACCGGCTGTACTATACTGTCCTGAGAAAGGCAACCAGACTTAATCCTGGAGCCGCATTTTGTCTTCACCCTATGAATGCTGACCTGATCCTTTTTTCTTCTCAAATTTCAACAAGGGAAAACTTGGGGTGCCCTTAATTCTCATGTATTGGGTGAACATTTTCCCAGGTAGAGCACGGCTTTTCTTTCTCTTGGCAGAATTGCCTGCCAAGTCCTCTGAGGTTGGGGCCCTCCTCCTCCACTGGGGAGGGGGTGCAGAGCTTCTCCCAACCCCTCCTCCAGACAGTGCAGGGAGACTAAGAGCCGAGGGACGGCCCAGACCTCGAGACTCACACACAGTCAGTCTTGGGGCCACTGGGGCCCCGGCGCATCCTCTCGGCTCAGATCCATCCCACCTTCCATCCACCTTCCCCTGCCCTCCCACCTCGTGCCACTCCACCTCTGTCCTACAGACAAACCTCCCACCCCTGCACTCCCACGCCCACCCTTGGTCTCCAGACAACAGCCAAGCTGAACTCTCATCAGCCAGCGCATTGCTGCCAGCTCTTCACGCCTTCAGACTGGGCTGCACAACATGTGGAGTGAAACCTCCCGCCCCTTTTCTAACAACTCAATTTCTTCCTAGCTACAGGAACAAAAGGCTTTCTTCACCTCGGAATATTCCAAGTGCCAAGACCAAGAGCAACTCACAGAAAACGTGAGCATCCACAGCAGTTCTTCTTTGTTAACTGTAATGGCAGTAACAGGGAAAACAACGCAAGAGGTTGGCAATGAAAGACAGGTTTCCCTCCATCCTCAGGCCCCGGTCCCCCTCCTCAGAAGTCACCACCCTCAGCAGTTTTCTTTTCTGAAATTTGACATGCATATACATAGAGAATCTCTTTCCCCCTTTTATGCCTGAGTGGGAGCATACTATATTGTTTGGGTTCTGCTTTTTCATTTCATTTTTCTCACTTACCAATATATCCTGGAGAATGTTCTCTCCAGATCTGCATTCTTTTCAGTTGCTGCAGAGAATTGCATTATGTGGCTCTCCCACAATTCATCTAACTCGCTTGCACTGATGTGTTTTTAGGTCACTTCTGGATCTTTGCTGTTACAATTGGTGCTGTATTTAACAATCCTGTGCATATATTTTTGGAGGACTCACTCCTATGAGTATTTCTGCAGGATGAATTCCTGCAAGTATTGATTCTTACATAGATGGCACCAAATCGCCCAACAAACTGCAACTTTTCAGTGGAGACTGAACGAATAACTTAGGCTTAATGGTTAAATCACTTAAAAATAATCACGACTTTATTTTATACAAGAGCGCACCTCATTGCCTTTAAAACATGAAAACATAAACCATAAAGGAAAATAATGATATATCTTATTGCATTAAAATTTAAAACTTGTGTACTGAGGAAGACATCATTAAAATGTTAAGAAAAGCCAAAAATTAGAGAGGATATTTGCAATACATTTAGTGGAGCTAATATTAGTACCAAAGTCTACACATCATTAACAAAAAGACAAACACTCCCAGCCCTACCCCCATACCCAAATGGGAAAAGGCTAAGAACAAGCAATTCAGAGAACAGGAAACTGGAATAACAAATGTGCATGTGAAATGATGCCTAGCCTCGCAAATAATCAGGAAATTACAAATTAAACAATGGCGAGAGAGCATTTTGGACCCCTTCGATGGGCAAAAATGTTTTAATCTGATAATACCAAGAGAAATGAAGCAGGTAGATACCTTAGAAACATCCAATGGGAGTGTAAACTGGCAAAACCACTCCAGAGAGCAACTGGGCAACACCTAGTAAAATTGAAAAGAGCCTGCTGTATTAACTCCATTTCCTTTTTTTTTTTTGAGTTGGAGTCTCACTCTGCCGCCCAAACTGGAGTGCAGTGGCACGCTCCCGGCCACCACAGCCTCGACCTGCTGGGCTCCCACGATCCTTCCAACTCAGCCTTCCAAGTAGGTGGAACTACGGGTGTGTGCTACCACGCCCAGCTAATTTTTTTGATTTATTGTAGAGACGAGGTCTTGCCAACTTGCCCAGGTGGGTCTCAAACCCACGGGCTCATGCAATCCACTTGCCTTGGCCTCCCAACGTGCTGGGATTACAGGCTGAGCCACTGAGCCTGGTTTCCATTTTCTTATTTTGCTCATTCCTGATGCTCTGACACTTGTGGCCTCACTGATGGGGTGAGACTGCTCCTCCCAGAGCTAGCCAGACCTTAGGATAGCAAAGAGCTCAGTGTGGAACACGCCTTTCCTGTGTCAATGAACAGGCCAGAACCCTATTCTGAACCAACTCTCTATCTGGCTCGTACACTCCAGGAGGCAACATTTTTCTGCCCTAACTGCATAGGGCTAGGTACCAATCAACTAAAGACCACCCCACAGCCCAGAACCTGCCAGCATTATTCACACTAGTCAGTCCTAAACTGTGTCTCTGTCCTGCCTTGTCTTTCCCATGGAAAACACAGTAATGGCTCTGGGCCATGCTCTCCCCTCGCCCCCTTATCCCCACACCCCACTTGTCCCTGGGCTTCCCTGGGTGGCCCCGCATGGCAAAGACATGTAAATACCTGTAATAGAAATCTTCTTTCAATGGCACTAGTCTTTCCATATTGTAGCCCAGTCACCTCCATACATTGAAATCCTCTGGGTAGCTGAATGCGGTGGCTCACACCTACAGGTGTAATCTCAGCACTTTGGGAGGCAGAGGCAAAGTGCCCTAAGCCCAGAGGTTCGAGACCAGGCTGGGCAACTTGGCGAGACCTCATCTCTACAATAAATCAAAAAATTAGCCAGGCATGGTGACTCCTGTCTGTGGTTCCAGCTACTTGGATGGCTGAGGTGGAAGGATCACTGGAGCCCAGCAGGTCGAGGCTGTGGTGGCCATGAGTGTGCCACTGCATTCCAGCCTGGGCGACAGAGTGAGACTCTACTCAAAAAAACCAAAGAAATCATCTGGGTACAACTGATACATCCACATTGTGACCCGAGAAATTCTTGTACGATGCAAAGGGGGATGTATATGAGAGTGCTCACTGCAGTGCTGCTGGTTACAGCAAAACACTGGACATAACCCAAACATCCATCAGTAGGAGAATGAGAAATGTATTGTTCTGTGGTCCCATCGTGGGTTACCAGAAAGCAACAAAATGGAGGCGTAGACCCAGGTATCATAACGCCAAGTAAAAACAATGATAAAAATAAATGCAATGTGTGTGTTTTGTGAAACGTAAAAGGCTTTATAAAACAACACTCTATATATTGTTTATAAAACATACTCATGAAATAAAAATATAAAAACAAGGAAGGGAAAGATTCTCATCAATCCGGTATGTGGTTTCGCATGGGAGGGAGAGCGAGGCGTGAGACTGATTAGGGCAGAGTTCAAAAGAGATTTTCCCTCTGCTTGTGAGGTTTTACTGCTTTAAAACCAAAGAAAGATTTGAGTAACATGTAGTAAAATGTTAAGATTTGTTCACTCTAGCCTGGGCACTGTGGCTCAGCTGGTAATCCCAGAGGAGGTTCAAGACCAGCCTGGGCAACTTGGTGAGACCTCGTCTCTACAGTAAATCACAAAAACTAGCAGGGCGTGGTGGCGTGCATCTGTAGTCCCAGCTACTTGGAAGGCTGAAGTGGAAGGATCGCCTAAGTCCTGCAGGTCGAGGCTGCAGTG
Source organism: Tarsius wallacei (assembly GCA_963574415.1). Taxonomy (NCBI): domain Eukaryota; kingdom Metazoa; phylum Chordata; class Mammalia; order Primates; family Tarsiidae; genus Tarsius; species Tarsius wallacei. The sequence continues at coordinate 23,784 of CAUYQG010023346.1, read as the reverse complement.
GCCGTGAGCGTGTCACTGCATTCCAGCCTGGGCAACAAGAGTGAGACTCCAACTCAAAAAAAAAAAAATTGTTCACTCTAGCTGGTCAGGAAGTGGATATTTGCTGTACTCATTTTATTACTTTATTTTCTGTTTTATTACTTTACTGTCTGTTAAAGCTATTTCATTATGAGAAAAAAATATTGTTTAGGCTGCATGAATGATCTCAAGGTCATGCAAAAAAGCAACATGACAGGAAGCCAGTGAGCTCTGTTCCCATGTCAACTGTGTCAAACTTTATCCTTTTTCCTTAAGTTGTATCTTTTAAAATTCCCAACTTTTTTTTAAATTATTTTTTTATTATAAAGATGTGGTGTACAATTCAGGGTTAGGTATACAAACATTGATCATGCAGGTACCCTTGTTGATGAGGTATGCCCCTCCCACCCCAGGCAGTTTACCTCAACAGCCAATCCCACCCCTGCCTCCCCGGACAGTTTCCCATTACTGCCAAACGCTTTCTTATAGTATTATAATTGTTCAAGTTCTGCTTATGAGTGAGAACATATGATACTCTTGTTGTTTCTGTGATAGATCACTAAGTATGATCGACTCCAAATCCATCCAAGTTGCTGTGAAGTCCATATATTTGTCCTTCTTTATGGCTGCATAATGTTCCATTGTGTATATGTACCACATACCACAATTCCTGACTTTTAATAAAAGGTTTAAACACTTGCACCCCACAGGGGATATACCTATGTTTGTTGATCAAATATTCAAAAAGTAAGCGACACACCTCAGAAGCCAAGTGCTATATTAAGGACTGTTCGATGTAGTTATCAGAACCCCACTTTATCAGAAGTAGAGCAGAGAAAAAAAGTTCTACGTATTGACTTTTAACAAAAATAAAATAACTGCTAAACAAATTTTTAAGTGTAAAATTTTAACATTAAGTTTTTCAGAATTTTCATGAATCAGAGTTATTTCACCTACAATAATAAAGTGTCTCTGTCTTAAAGTATTTATTTTGTTTTTATTAAAAGTAAAGGGCATATTTTATGTTCTTCTCAAGATAAAGGCTACATTTTATTAGAAATATTTACTAGCCCTTGCATTGATCATGAGATTTTTAGCAGCAAATATCAAGTGAACATAGGCTTAAACAATAAAGACATTTAACAGGAAACACACAGATATATGGTGTTGGGTGAGTGCGGTCATGATACAATCTTATCAAGGACCCAGGCTCTTCCCTGCTTTCTCTTATGCCATCCTCAGTGCCTTAGCCAGACACAAGTTGACCCTCAATAATCCCACCTTCTGGTATCCATACCTTTCCTACATTTTGCCAGGGTTGGTCTGTGGGACAAATAGAATATGGCAGAGGAGACAGCATCACTATTTTTTTTTCTCCTCCAATGTCCAATGGCATCACTTCTGAAATTAGGTTTTACAAAGACTGTGGCTTCTTGTGTTTTCTTTCTCTCTCTCTCTCTCTCTCTCTCTCACACACACACACACACACACACACACACACACACGCGCGCGCACGCGCGCGCGCTTTCTCTTTTGTTCTCTCTTTCTCTCACTCTCTTGCATCTCCCACTCTGGGGAAAGTGAGCTGCCATAGCACAGCCCATGTGATGAGGCACTGAAATGTTCACTAATATCTGCTAAGAGGCAGGGCACAGTGGCTCACACCTTTAATCCCAGCATCTTGGGAGGCCGAGGTGGGAAGATCACTTGAGTCCAAAAATTAAGACCAGACTGGGCAACATAGTGAGACCTCATCTCTACAAAAAATACAAAAAAATTTAGCCAGGCAAGGTGGCGCATGCCTGTAGTCCCAGTTGCTCGAGAGGCTGAGATAAGGGATCACCTGAGCCCAGGAGTTTGAGGCTATGGTGAGCCGTGATCATGCCACTGCACTCCAGTCTAGGCAACAGAGTGAGACCACAACTCAAAATATATATATATATTTCTGCGAAGAACTGACGCCTCCCAAAAATCATGAGAATGAGCTTGGGAGTGGATTCCTCTGCTCCAGTGAACCTTAAGAAAACTGCAGCTGGGCTGTCAGCTTGAATACAACCTTGAGAGGCCTTGAACCAGAACCACCCAGCCCGGTTATTTTTACGTTCCTGGCCCTCAGAACTTGTGTGGGATAATACATGTTTATTGTTTGAAAGTGACAGGTTTTGGGGCAGTACGTTATGCAGCAGTAGATAACTAATACACTCAGTGTTTCTGCCATGTTTCTCCTAGTGGGTGTAAGATGGCTGTCATAAAGTCAAACACTGTGTTCTCACAGGACAGCGTCTCAGGCTGGAAGAAATGGGGCTGGGAGCTAATGGGGTCTCCCTGTGTCCTTTTCTCCTTTTATCAAGGAGGGAAATCTTTCTTAGAAGTCACCTAGTGGCCAGACGCGGTGACTCATGCCTGTAATCCTAGCACTTAGGGAGGTCGAGGCAGGAGGATTGCTTGAGCCCAGAAGTTTGAGAACAGCCTGGGCAACATAGCAAGACCTCATCTCTAAATAAAAAAAATTAAAAAAAAGAAGAAGAAGAAGCCACCCAGAAAATCTCCCCTCACCTCACATTATCCAGAGGTGAGTCTCATGATCACCTTTAGCTGCAAGGGAGACTGGGAAACCAAGGCTCGGGTCTTTTTGACTGCTTTATAGAGAGATGGGCAAGAAACAATTAGGCTGGGAACAGTTTCTGGGTAGCCAGCAACAATCTCTGCCAGCCTGCCCCACAGTCTTCATTAGTCTGATTTTTTCCACCTGGCGTTATTTAACTTGTTCCTTCACACTCTGTATTTACTGTAAACTGGAAGTTAGCCCTCAGTTAGATTCAGGTTAAGTCTTTTTGGCAAGAATATATTCAGAGATGATGTCGTGACCTTCATACTTTAGTGCATCAAGAAAGAGGCCAGGTATGCTCACACCTGTAATTCCAGCACTTTGGGAGGCCAAGGAGGGAGGATTGTTTGAACCCAGGAATTCAAGACCAGCCTAGGCAACAAAGTGAGATTTGTCTCTACGAATAATAAAAAAATTAGCAGGGCATGGTGGCACACACCTGTAATCCCAGATATTTAGGAGGCTGAGGCAGAGGATCACCTGAGCCTAGGAGGCTGCAGTAGCCATGATCATGCCACTACACTCCAGCCTGGGCAACAGAGTGAGACCCCGACACACACACACACACACACACACACACACACGCACACACACACGAGACAAACAAATATGTTCTTCACTAAATTAACCTTTTTAAGATGTAAGCAGAGGGTGGTACACCACCAATGAAAAGTCAACCTGCAATCTATATACATATCTTTCACCCCAAGAATAGGCCCAGGTGGCTTCACATATCTTATACTTATGCAAAGTCCAGGTTCCTCTATAAAGCCATGTTGGAGTGTCTTGTTGGAATTGTGTTCGATAAGCCATCTGTTTCTCCAGTGTGATTTCCTTGGGGACTGATGAATCATACGAGCAGTGCTAAATCAGGTTAAAAAAGACACCTGAAAAGATCATGAGACAACTTTAAAAATCAAAGGCAGACATGTTGGGAAGTCATTCTTCCTTCACGTCCTTCACTTGAAGCTCTTAGGGCTTTATTATAGAATGTATAATGTCAGGAATGAGGACAGACCTTCTAACTAGGCGTGGGACGGAGGCACAGGACAGGCTGAGGACTGCGACTCAGTAGCCCTTGTCAGCTAAATGGACCACTCTAGCAGGGCCAGCCCTTGGGGTCCAGGTGCATGGCTCCTCTGGGACCTTCTCCTACACAATCATAAGTTTCTATTGGCTTGTTTGCAGCAGCTGTGCCGCACAGCTGTCACCACGCCCCCACGGAGCTGAGACATGTGTGCATTCATCCCAAGTGGCCAGGCCTGAGGAAGCAGGGATGCCAGGGGCTGTGTCAAGACGAGGCACTATCTTTGAAGGGGGTGGGGGTGGGCTCCCAGCCTCCTCGGGGCCCTGCAGCCCATTCAGAGCAGGTGGCCTTTCTTCCTGATTCACTGGGTACATCAAGGTGACCAGGAAGCAGAAACTTGTCCATAGCTGTCTTCCCTTCAACATGACCCGGTGCCTACCTTTATCTGCTTACCCTTCCCTCCATGGCAAGAGTCTCTGTCCCCTTCTCTGGAGCCATCCCTGTCCCCTGTGGACAGCGCCAATGTCTGACTGTCATCTCAGATACGTTTCTTTTTGAGTTGGAGTCTCACTCTGTCGCCCAGGCTGGAGTGCAGTGGCATGCTTGTGGCCACCACAGCCTCGAACTGCAGGGCTCAGGCGATCCTTCTACCTCGGCCTTCCAAATAGCTGGGACTACAGACATGCACCACCATGCCCTGCTAATTTTTTGATTTGTGTAGAGATGAGGTCTCGCTAAGTTGCCCAGGCTAGTTTCAAACCCCTGGGCTCAGGTAATCCTCTCATCTGGGTCTCCCAAAGTGCTGGGATTATAGGCATGAGCCACCGTCAGATGCACCTTAAAGTCATCTTCCACCCGGTTTCCCCAGGTTTATCCCAGTTTCCCCAGCTGGTGCAGCCTCAGTCCTCCCTACCCCCAGGCTAACACAAAGCATCAGCTGTGACTCACCCTGCCCATCCAACCAGTCCCTGGTCTTGAGAGTCTGCTTTGGCAATAACTTCAGTAACTTCCACCAGCTGTCACTCTGGCCTGGCCACCGTCATCCCTAGGAGCGTGGGCCACCTGTCCTTCCTCATCTTCCAGCCCAGGTCTCATCTCCTTCCTATGACTCTCCTGCCTGAAAACTCTCCAAGCCCCTTCTGCACGTCGCACTTGGATCAAGTCTTCCTCTTCTGACCTCACCTTTTTATTCTACCTTACCTCTGGGGTCCATTTGTTCCAGAAGCCTTGACTCTTACCACACTCGGATAATGATAGACACACCACATGCTGGGCATTGACAGCCATTATCTTTAGGCTTTACAACTGCTGTGCAGCATAGGGATTACAGTATTGTCCCTTTTACAGACGAGGAAAACTGAGGTCCAGAGAGATCACGCAGGTCACATGATTATCTGTCTATTCCTCCTATGAAACTGACCCCATCACAGCCCTTCCCTCTGTTGTAAAAAGTCCCTACTGTTCCTTGCCCCAATGCTCCCCCTTCCCCAGCTTCCTCAAGTCCCCCAGCCCACAGCCCAACCACACAGTATGGTTCCAGCCCACACTGCTTACCCTTACCTCTTCCCTTCTCTGGCAGGAGTCTCAGCCTTGCACAACTTAGCACTTGATTAGAGATTGCCTTGTATGGTTCTCTGTTATTTCACATCGGCCTGTCTTATTCCAAAGAAGCCTGACAGTGCCTAAGTTAGGGGATGGAGTTTCTACTGAGTCCTGTCCCCTGGGCCAGTACAGGGCTGGGAACTCACATACTCAGTGGAGCTGACCCTGCTTCCCAGGAGGGGGTCTGGGTCTCTGCTGTCCAAAAGTTGACTGGGTTTCACCCTGACACACCCACCCCTCAGTGGCGTGCTCAGATCTCTGCCTGCACAGATGCGTACACACACACACACACACACACACATACACACACACACACACACTTTTTTCTCTGTCACACACACATCTAACCAAAAGCTCTCTTCCCAAACAGAAGCAATTACCTGCCAGGAGCTACCTCTCCAAGACAGAAAACTCCCTCCTAACTGAATCCTGGGCACGGGCCTCACTGTGGAATTCTGATGGGATAAGTGAGGCCACCAGAGTTGGTGGAAGCTCTCCAGAACCAAGGAAGCCATCAATGTCACATCCAGAGGCTACAGCCGGACTGGATATGTGGCTGAGACCTTGGTGTCTTGACTCTAATTCTGGTCCTGTCCCTGTGTGGTCTCTGAGGGCAGTAAGAAGATGTGATCTTGTCACATTGGTCTTTGCTCTTGGGGACATTTTGGGGCTGTGAGGATGACCTCTCCTCTCCAGGACCACATGGCACAGCTCCTCAGGGGCTTGACGGCAGTCCCTGGAGCTAACCCTTGTCCCTTCGTGCCACCTCCCTCCCCAAAACATCTCTCTTCCCTGACCCTGACGCCCTCATCTGTGCCCTCCCCAGCTGTTTGTGTGGTTCCATATTGCCGTCTCGGACTTCTCATTTCAAAGTGGGAAGAAGGGCAAACACATGAAGCCCCAAACACTTAGAACGATCTGGCTTTCAGGTTTGTTTCTTCCTGGACACTTAGGAGACAGCATGAGAGCTTGGCGAGAGGGCACTGGCCAAGGGTCAAAGGGTCAGAGAAGGGCACAAAGAAAAGAATGACAGTGAGGGGTGGAGAGGAGGTGGTGGGCGGGGCCCCCAAAGCCAGACTTGTCTTCTTTTACAATTTTGCCCATGGCCAATCTTTACACGTACATCAACAAACAAGTGAATAAACAAAGGGGTACTCATGTAAGAAAAACACATAAAAATAATTGTGTAACACATTACACATACCACACAGCCTGGAGGAGCCAGGGAAAGGCATCTCTGGGGAGGGAGGGGGCACCGTGGGCGGCGTGTGTCCCTCAGAAAACCAAGACCAGAGCCGCACTGGGCAGCCCAGCCTCTGGTGGGGAGCACTGCTCTTGGGGAAGAAGGCTTGTAAGGCTTCACTGCCACAGCGTGTCAGGGAGGGAGGCACCCGGCGACAACCACCGTGGAGGTTTTGCAACTGGATGTTGAAGCCAAGGGCTGAGCAGTGCCCGCCTCCTTGGGCACGGCCCTGGCCCTGTGGAGCCATGAGCGTGTCTAGGTGTACCCAGGATGGGCGGAGGGCTGAGGAACCTGTCCCCAAGATGAAGCAATGAAGCCTTCGGGGGGCTTGCAGGATCAGGACCCTGCTCACGCATCCAGGGGGCCTTCTGCACCTTGTCCTAGGCCTGGGGCCCCTTCACGACTTTTGGGGCTGCTTCTGGCGGAGCTTGACAGAGGCGATCACATTCCAGCTCCAGCTGGCAGGGAAGTTGGGCAGCGAGTTCCAACAGGCAGTGCAGCCCAGCCTCCGGCAGGCAAGCCTTGAAACGTGGTTCCTCCTCTCCGCGGGAGGCCGGAGGCTGAGGAGATGGACGAGCAGGTGTTCAAGGGGGACCCGGACACCCCTCATTCCATCTCCTTCTCGGGCAGCGGATTCCTCTCCTACTACCAGGCTGGGGCCGTGGATGCCCTGCGAGACCTGGCCCCCCGGATGCTGGAAACGGCCCATCGCTTTGCGGGGACGTCAGCAGGTGCCGTGATTGCGGCCCTGGCCATCTGCGGGATTGAGATGGGTAAGGCCTTTGATCTGGGTTCCGTGGGGAGTCTCTGGAGGGATTTCACAGAGTAGAGCCTGAGGGAGGCTTGGAGATGCTTTGGGGAACAAAGCCAGGCCTGGGTGGCAGGAAGGGAAGAGGCCGGTGGAATGGGACAGTGGGCAGCTGTGGCATCTGAAGGCTGAGGTCTGCCTGGTCCCAGTCTCTGGTCCATGGGGTGAGTCTGGACACATCTCTCCCTCTCCCTAAGCGCCCTTGCCTGTGAGATGCCCGGTCTCCCAGGGCTTGGGAGAGTGAGGGCTCTCCCTCAAACATCCATGACACAGTCATACACTGATTTCAGTGTTGCTCCCGCCTAGCCTCTTTTAAAATGCAAATTCCCTTGAGAGGGGCAGGCCTTCAAATCCCTGTCACTTTGGTGGGGATGGACCTGTCAGCCAGCTTCCAGGTGGCTGGAAAGCCCTGAGGCTGAGGGGGTGAGCGGAGGGTCCCAGAGGGGGAAACCGGAAAGTGGGTGGGGAGGGAATATGGAAGCCCTCGCTTCATCTTCTGCCTTACTGGTCCAGGGCCCCGCTGAGAAACATGGGCCACGCTGCTGGCACAGGGGGAGAAGTGTCATCCTGGGCAGGGGACCCGACAGGTCTAGCAGCCCCAGAGAACAGGCCCGACCACTGTGTAGGCTGCCCCAGGGGGCTCTTATTCATTTGCTGATCTCCAGTTCTGGGCCAGTCTCTGTTCCAGGCTCTAGGGACAAAGTCCCCCTCATCCTCCTCCTGTGGAGCAGAAATTCCAAAGAAAAGAGACATCATAAACATTCAAACAAGCAGTTTTCCAATGTAATGTCAGGAAGTGATACCATCAATGGATGATAAAATTGCAGGAGGAAGGGGACAGAGAATACAGGGGGATCTGTTTTAGAAAGGCAGTCGGGGATGCCTTGCTGAGGAGGTGACCTTCAAGCAGATGCCTGAATAAAGTGACAGAATGAGCTACCTGAAGGTTCTGAGAAAGAGCATCCCCAGAGAAGGAGCAACCAGGAGCCCACAGGCCGGAGAGTGGTGGTGTGGAGGAAGAGGGTGGAGAAGAGACTGGGGAGGCAGAGGAGCCAGGGTGCGTGGGGCCTGCGGTCGTAGTCCAAGCTCTGATTTTATGCTGAGAGACGTGGGCACACAGGCATGCTGCGACAGAGGCTAGGCGGGGAGGTGGCGGAGAACACGCTCTCCTCGAGTTGGATCCCAGCTCTGCCATTTTCACGTTGCGGAACCACAGGCATGTTATTGAACTTTCTGTGCCTCAGTTTTTCCACCTGTGAAAAGGAATCTCCCAATAGTGCCTAATTCCCAGGATTGTGAAAGGATTGACTGAGCTAATAGGAATGACCCACTTAGAACAGTATCTGGCACGTGGCAAGCACTTGGAATGTGTCGATGAACTGATCTGGGTTTATAAGATTCCCCTGGGCAGAGTGTGTTGTGGTGAACAAGGTAGAAACCAGATGAGGGAAGAGTTGGAATCAGGATATGTTTTGGGGTAGAGGCAGGCTGATTTGCTGGGGGCCTGGCTGCACCAGGTGTAGGCAGGCGTTCCTTCCTTCCTGCCTGGGAACCTCTGTTCCCGGTGAGGTGTCTTTGTTTGAAAGAATAATCGTAAGCCATAACAAATTACAAGAAATATATATGCACCTAACGCCAGAGCCCCCAGATTTAAAAAACAAAATCTATCAGACCTAAAAAAAAAGAGATAGATAGCAAGGCATAAGAGTGGGAGACAACACTGCACTGACAGCGATAGACAGATCATCAAGGCAGAAAGTCAACAAAGAAATATTGGAGTTAAACCAGCCCCTAGAGCAAATGGAACTAACAGAAATCTGCAGAACATTCCATCCCAAAACTAGAGAAGGTACACCTACCGTATTATACCCACAAATAGAAAATAGACCCCAAAACTATACTGGCATATTCAGAGATTTTTTTTTCTTTTTAATGTTTCAAAAGTAATAAATTCTCACTGGGAAAAATTCAAACACTACAAAAGTGTACAGAGAAAAAATATAGAGAGTGTAAAGCCACCAGTCACCCGCTGTCCCAGCCCCATGCTCCCTCCTGTGGTCAGTGCTCAAAGCTCGGCCTGGATCCCTCCAGATCTTTTTTTATGCACAGAATTCTCTGGGAATGCAGCATTTAATGCCACCTTACCCAGTGGATCTAGGCCAAGCCTTCAGAAAGGGGCCTGGGAGCCGGGCTCAGTGGCTCAGCCTGTAATCCCGCGCCTTGGGAGGCTGAGGTGAGTGAATTGCCTGAGCCTGCGGGTTCGAGACCCGCCTGGGCAACTTGGTGAGACCTCATCTCTACAATAAATCAAAAAATTAGCCGGGCGTGGGAGCGCGTGCCTGTAGTTCCAGCTACTTGGAAGGCTGAGGCGGAAGGATCACCGAAGCCCAGCAGGTCGAGGCTGTGGTGGCCGGGAGAGGCCACTGCACTCCAGTCTGGGCGACGGAGTGAGACTCCAACTCAAAAAAAAAAAAAAAAGAAAGGGGCCTGGGGTGAGAGCCCCCATGCCCTGTCCTGAAGTCATGGAATTCCTGCCCTGGAGAAATCTGTCTCAAGGGTTCTCCTCCCTTTCCAGGGACCTGTGTTACTCACCTGCTCATTGCTCACCTGCTCCATCACCTCATCCCACTTATAAATATAGCCTATCTCTCTATTCTGGTACTTTGGGAGGCCAAGGCAGGAGAATTGCTTGAGCCCAGGGGTTCAAGGCAACTTAACGAGACCTCATCTTCACAAGAAAATTAAAAAATTATCCAGGCATGGTGAGATGTGCCTGTAGTCCCAGTTACTTGGGAGGCTGAGCCTGGAGGATCTCTTGAGTCCAGGAGTTGGAGGCTGTGGTGAGCTGTGATCACGTCACAGCTGGAGTGCAGTACCACAATCATAGCTCACTGCAGCTTTGACCTCCTGGGTTCATGATCCTCCTTCTATTTTTTGTCTTTCCATAAAGATTTTGTATCTTTTATTGGATTTATTTCTGAGGGCCTTGTAGCTTTCGTTGCTATGGGAATTGAGATCTTTTTTATCTATGGCATTTTCTAATCTAATTGATTTTTGCTGATATAAAGGGATGTTGATGTTTTTTGCATATGGGTCTTGTTTTGAGCAACCTTGTTGGACATTCTTAATAGTTCTAAAAGTTTGCTGGCAGATTATCTCATATTTTCATAAACAATTACACTATCTGCATATAACCAGAGGCTTGTCATTAAAAAAAAAAATCTGATCACGTGGCCCTGGGGTCTCTTTGCCTAAGGCCACTCCCTCCTGTTGTTCCTAGCCTGGGCTTTTCTGTCCTGAGATTCAGGATTTTGTTCCTGTGAAAACTAAGGCAGTGGAGGGTTCTTCTTCTTCTCTTTCTTTTTCTTATTTTAAATGGAGATGGTGGGGTCTTTCTATATTGCCCAGGTTAGTCTCGAACTCCTGGGCTCAAGCAGTCCTCCACCCTGGCCTCCCAAAGAGCTGAGATTACAAGCGTGAGTCACTGCACCCAGCCTAGAAGGGTCCCTCTCCTGGCATGTGTGAATGATTCTGTAAGAGGGTCAATTTGGGGGCACATGAAAATGTTTGTAAAAGCACTTAATAGGAGGCAGAGGCAAGAGGATTGCCTGAGTCCAGGGGTTCGAGACCAGCCCGGGGAACTTGGTGAGACCTCATCTCTAAAATAAATTTTTTAAAAATTGGCTGGGTGTGTTGGCAAGCGCCTGTGGTTCCAGCTACTTGGAAGGCTGAGGTGGAAGGAATGCCTGAGCCCAGCAGGTCAAGGCTGTGGCAGCCATGCCACTGCAGCCTGGGCGACAATGAGACTCCAACTCAAAAAAAAAAAAAAAAAGCACTTAACACACAGTGCCTGATTTTTGTTAGAAATGCAGTAAACCAGTCGGGCTCGGTGGCTCAGCCTGTAATCCCAGTGCTTTGGGAGGCTGAGGTGAGTGGATTGCCTGAGCCCGCGGGTTCGAGACCCGCCTGGGCAACTTGGCGAGACCTCATCTCTACAATATATTTTAAAAAATTAGCCGGGTGTGGTGGCGCGCGCCTGTAGTTCCAGCTACTTGGAAGGCTGAGGCAGAAGGATCGCCAGAGCCCAGCAGGTCGAGGCTGCGGTGGCCAGGAGTGACCACTGCACTCCAGTCTGGGCGACAGAGTGAAACTCCAACTCAAAACAAACAAACAAACAGAAATGCAGTAAACCTTCATTAATTCATTCATTCACCTAGGAGAGTTGGTCACCATGACAACCAGTGGGGGACTCATAATATCCAATCTGGTTGGAAGTAGGTTGAAAACTTGCTTCAAAACTGTATTTGCATAATTTTGAAAAATAAAATTTTTTCTTATCAAATAATGGAGATTTGGCAGACTAAAACCCCATCCCCACTTAAACTACTTGGCACCTTTCTTCCCATAAAAACTGCATGACAATCCAATCCCTTTCTCCTTTCCTCTCTCCCTCCCTCCTTCCTTTCTTCCACAAGTGTTAGTTGAGCATATGCTAGGCCCTGCAAAGGATACAAAGACACAATACATAATAAAACTCTGGTCTTATCTGCAAGGAGCTTAGAATCTACTCAAACTTGAAGGCAGCCACCAAATAGTTATAATGCAAGAGAGTTCAAATGAGTGTTGGAAAATTAAAAGGCACAGAGGGAGGGAGGAAGGCCTCACGGCAGTGGCAGTTGAACTAATGCTTGAAAGGTGAGTAGAAGTTGGACAGGTAGAGACAGGTTGGGCAGGAACCGAGTCTTCCAGCAAGGACGTGGCATGACAACATGACGAAGCCACGCAGTGGAGAAATGCAATGCCTCCAGAGGGTGGAGAGTAGTGCAGGTCCAGTGATGTCGAGAGTTGGAAGGTGTTGCCTTCTCCTGGGATCTGGCAGTGCCCCCCTCCTCAGCCCCAGTGTCTGCACACCAGCTAGTTGGAAAGGGAAAAGGGAAGCGCATGCATCTACCCTTTAAGGGCAGGACTTTGAGGTGAAACACATCCTGTCAGCTACATCCCATGGATCAGAATTTAGCTGCGTGGTCACACCTGACTACATAGGAGCCTGGGAAATGAAGACTTTGTTTTGGGAGGCCACGTGTCCAACTAAATATTGGAGGTTCAATTGCTAAGGAAGAAGGGGAGAATGGATATTGGGGATAGCCAGCAGTCTCTGAGACATAACCATGATTGGTGATGGAAAAACTCTGTTCCCTGCCTGGGACCAAGACTGTGACTTCATAACCACAAGGTCAAGTCCAGTCTGTTGGCTGGGGAGGGGCTCATTTCTGATCCACCAACAGGCTGCCCTTTGGACAGTGGGGGCATGAGTGTCCCAGTCCTGCAGGGGGCCTGGGCAGTTCTTCATGACACCCATTGTGTCCCCTGGCTCTCCTCTTCAGAGATCACTTCCTCCCAAGACACCACCCCGTTTCACCCCACTTGACTTCTCCTTTCTAGTTTGCCCATAGAACCTGTCCATCTGTTCCTGCTCTTGATGTTGTAGGATCTTGTTTCAGATGCGGTGTCTTACTTCATCAACTAGATTAGCTGAGCTGTCTTGTGGGTCCCACAAACTGCTCATCCAACAAGAGCTACTTGACAAACTCCTGATGTTTCTGGCTGTTGGCAGGTGTGCTACTGAGTGTATCTTTACAATTTGTATTTTGGGGTTTACCTAGCTCTTGAATCGTTTTCTGTAGTTATGGATGTGAGATATAACACTTGAATGTTATAGTAAAAAGGTCAGTAAGTCCAACTTCCTCATTTTACAAATGATTGAATTTAGATCCTGGGAGAGGAAGTGACTTGTTGGAGATGAACCTCACTTAGGCCAGTGGTTCCCAAATTGTGCTCCAAGGAACCCCAGGGTTCTGTGGATGGGGAGGGAAAGCAGGAGAAAGACACACCTGCAGCCCTGACTTCACTAATGCAGTCCTGCTATTGTCCATCTTATGTACCAGGATCTTTAAAATTTCATCTGAGATTTTTAGAATTGTTTTGTAAAGTTTGAAAATCACCATTTGAGGTTCACGCCTATAATCTCAGCACTTTGGGAGGCTGAGGCAAGAGGATTGCTTGAGCCCAGAAGCTCAAGACCAGCCTGGACAACATAGTGAAAATGTCTCTTAAAAAAAAAAAATGCATAAAATTAAAAAATAAAAATTAGCCAGGGTGGCGTGCGCCTGTAGTCTCAACTACTCAGGAGGATAAGGAATATGGATCCCTTCAGCCCAGGAGCTAGAGGCTGAGATGAGCCATGACTGTGCTGCTGCACTCCAGCCTGGACAACAGAATGAGGCACTGACTCAGAAAAAAGAAGGCCGGGCTCAGTGGCTCAGCCTGTAATCCCAGGACTTTGGGAGGCCGTGTCGAGTGGATTGCCTGAGCCCACGGATTCCAGCCTGGCCAACTTGGCGAGACCTCGTCTCTACAATAAATCAAAAATTAGCCGGGTGTGGTAGTGCATGCCTGTAGTTCCAGCTACTTGGAAGGCTGAGGCAGAAGGATCGCTGAAGCCTGGCAGGTCAACGCTGGGGTGGCCGTGAGTGTGCCACTGCACTCCAGCCTGGGTGACAGAGTAAGACCCAATTTGGAAAAAAGAAAAAGAAAATCACTTTGAGCTTAGTTTCCTCAAGGTGCAGACAAGAGGTCAAGGACCAGATTCTGGCTGAATTACAGTGATGAGATAAACCATTCATTCACTCATTCATTCTTGGTTTTGTGGGGCTAGTAGTGAACAAAACAGGAGGATGTCTGCCACCCTCATGAAATTAACATTTTCTCGGTGAAATCCAACCATAGATAATTAAGCATATAGAAAATGCCAGCCTACATGCTTACAGGAGAAAATAAGGCAGGGGAAGGGTGGGAGGATGATGCAAGGGTGCAGTTTTAGGTGAACTGGTCAGGGAAGGCCTCTCAGAAGAGGAGGAAGCTGAGGAGAGAGCCTCATGTGCGCCGAGAGAAGCAGGTTCCGGGCAGAGAGGTCAGCAGGCGAGGTTGCATTCTCAGAAAGGAAGGCAGCTTATCCTTCTGGACAGAAAACAGGCCTCAAAAGGAACTTGCATAGCACAGGAGAGGGCCCGAGGATCCATGGGGGCCCCTGGCCCACGCAGGAGGGCACAACAGGACCCAGTATGACTCCTCCTGTGGAGACAGAGGAGGCTACAAGGGTTTTGCTCTGCCTCCCACACTGGGCCCAGTGCTGCCTGGGGCAGCTCCTGCCCTCCTAGTGACTAGTGGCCTCCTGGGGCCCTGGAGATGAGACTGGCTGAAGTTATTGTCATGGGTAGGCGGCTCAAGGTGATTCCAGACAGTGGGTATACCAGAGCCTCTGGGGTTGACAATGTGGTGACAAGTCTCCCTCTATGAGAACCTTGGCCTTAGTAAATCCTTTCCTGGATCACTCATATGCTTGTCTTTGTCACTCAATTGAGAAGTGTGACCAAGCCAGGATTAGTGGAGAACACAGTTTCCAGAAACAAAGAGGGCCAGACTGGAGTTCCAGCTCTGCCACCAAGCACTGGAGGTTCTTGGCTGGCCAGGGACATGCCTCATTCTTGGTTTTCCCATCTGTAACTTTAGATTGAAAACACACCCCCTTGAACATTACAGTCAGTAACAAAAGAAGTCATGGATGTGTCCCTAGGTCTGGCAAAGAAGTCTTTGGTGAATGAATTTTTTTATAAGTCTGTCGCCCAGGCTGGAGTGCAGTGGCACGCTCACGGCCACTGTAGCCTCGACCTGCTGGGCTCAGGCGATCCTTCTGCCTCAGCCTTCCGGGTAGTTGGAACTACAGGAGCAGGCCACTATGCCCAGCTTAATTTTTTGATTTATTGTAGAGATGAGGTCTCACCAAGTTGCCCAGACTGGTCTCAAACTTCTGGGCTCAGGCAATCCTCTCACCTCAGCCTCCCAAAGTGCTGGGATTACTTATGTGAGCCATCACACCCGGTCTGATGAATGAATGTGAATGAATGGATGAGTTCATGGAAAAAAATTATCTTGAAATAGCAAAGCATAAGTAAAGAAGCACTCACTAAACTCAAGAATGTCCTAGATAACTGATTAGACGAAGATGACTGGAATCCAGTCTGGTCCGATGAATGTTTTTGTATTGCAATTGTGAGTTCATCTGCACAAGGACTTGGTTTTTCTGTGGGAATTCTGCATGACCTGGGCAGTGGAAGGACTGTCTCAGCTGGTTTGTGTTGGCTCTGGTCAGACACCCCAAGGTTATCACCAATCCAAGACTGATTTTCATGTTAATTACTATGTAGGTTGTATCAATTCAAGCTCTATATTGCAGGTAATGCAGACTTGGAGCTTCTCTCTTTTTTTTTTTCATTGTTATTGTTGTTGTTTCTGGAGACTTTGTGTTTTTTTCACCCAGAACCCTGGCTAACAAGCTACTGGCCCCTTTCACTGGTCCAGCAGCATGGAGAGAGTCCTGGCTTCAAGCAAAGACACAGTTCACCCAATCTGAGAGGACAAGCCCCATCCATGTCAGTTTCTGGTCTCAAAACTGTGCCCTTGGCCACATCATCACCTTCCCTCCTCATGCCACTGGCTTTCAGCTCCTCCTTCATTTCTTCCCTTTTTTTCTCTTGGGTATTCAACCATGTCTTATAATTTTTAAATATATTTCACTTTATGTTGGACTTTTGTTGTTATGTTTGCTGTTTCTGAAGCTGGAAAGGTTCCTCTTTGGCTTAGTCTGGAAAGTTCCATATTGCTGGAGCTGGAAACCTCTCCAGTGGTCTTTAAGACATGAATGAAAACCTCTAATTTTTTCCTGTTGCAGGTGGTGTGGGTGAGTGTGTGTGTGTGTGTGTGTGTGTGTATGTGTGTGTGTGTGTGTGTGTTGCCCAGATATAACTTGGATTTCAGTCCTGGTCGCTGTGTACAGTATCAGAATCAAATAGCCTTCATTAAAAATCATTCCCAGAATTAGTTATCTGCTTGAGAAGAGTGTTTTCTGCAAAAAGGTATTCTGCCCAGATCCACATCCTAGCATCATGTTAATAATAGCTATTTACCAAGCACTTAGAACGAGCCAGGTCCTGTGCTAAATGCTTTATAAGCATCATTTACTTTAATCCCCTCACAACCCTATTAAGCCGATACTATTTTTATACTCATTTTACAAATGAGGAAACAGGGATTTAAAGAGATTAGATAATTCTCCCAGGTTTATACTCCAGAGGCAAGACTGCGATCATTTCTGCATTCTACTTCCTCTCAAATCACAATTTCAGAAGTTGCTTTGCAAGCAACATGACAACTTTCTTGCTGAACTCCGTGGCCAAGCAATTATTTACACATTAAGAAAGTGAGATAGAATGGCATGACAAATACAAAAAGGACTCTGTATAAAATACTATAGGAATGTTATCATTGTATGGTTGTTGTAACTCTCACTACCGTGTTAGCACTGATATCTTTCAACTCACTCAGAAGGGCTTGTGTTTTACATGCTTAGACCTCTCCAGTAAAATGAATAAAGATGTATATTTCCCAAACAATCTGTTGGACTTTTGCGTAGAAGGACATTGAGTGGAAGATCTGGTAAAGCCCTGAATGTGTTGATTACACGGTAGAAACATCTAGTTGGACAGTGGCTCATTCAGGTGACACACATCAATCCATCCCCCTGGTATCAGCAGGCATTAACGGAGCTCCTGTGAGTGCCAGGCACTGCCTAACAGTCTTGCTCAGCCTGAGTTTTTAAAATTATTGTTATTTATTTATTTATTTTTTGAGTTGGAGTCTCACTTTGTTGCCCAGGCTGGAGTGTAGTGACATGCTCACGACCACCACAGCCTCAACCCGCTGGTCTCAGGCAATCCTTCTGCCTCAGCCTTCCAAGTAGCCGGCACTATGGGTGCACGCCACCATGCCCAGCTAATTTTTTGATTTATTGTAGAGACACGGTCTTGCCATATTGCCCAGGCTGGTCTCGAACCCCTGGGCTCAGGCAATCCTCTCACCTCAGCTTCCCAAAGTGCTTGAGCCACCACACCCGGCCATTATTTTTATTTTAAATTAAATAGACTGTTTTAAAATTTAATAATAATAAACTTTTTGTTTGGCAATAATGCTAGATTTTCCAAAACATTGCTGAAATAGTACAAATAGCTCTGTATCTCCTTTGCCCAGTTTCCCCTAATGTTAACTCCTTACATGACCCTACCACATCTGTCAACACTAAGACATCAATATTGGTCCACTACTATTAACCCTACTGCAGACTTCATTAGAATTTCACCAGTTTTTCTTTTTTCTTTTTTGATTCAGGGTGTCACTGTGTTGCCCAGGCTAGAGTGCCTTAGCATGATCCTGGCTCACCACAGCCTTGACCTCCTGGGCTCAGGCGATCCTTCTGCCTCAGCCTCCTCAGTAGCTGGGACTACAGGTGTGCACCACCACATCCAGCTTATGTTTAAAATTTTTTGTAGAGATGAGGTCTCGCTATGTTGCCCAGGCTTGTCTCGAACTCCTGGGCTGAAGCGGTCCTCCCATCTCAGCCTCCCAAAGTGCTGGGATTACACTGCATCCAATCATCACCAGATTTTCTAATATTTTTCTCTGTCCCAGGAGCCAATCCAAAATCCCACACTGCATTTGGAGGATCCATTTTTAAACCAATTCCCTTAGACAGTGTTAAAATAGCATTGTTTTCTTTGCTTCTCTTTGGGCTCAAATTCAGGAAAGACAGTTGAGATCTGCAAACAGTCAACAAACCCTCAGATGTATTTGTCTCCCGTGTTAGGAGCATGCCCCTGAATCCTGAGGGTAACTCTTTCCTCGCAAAAACACCATGTAGGGGAGAAGCTCCTCAACCGGGCATGGTGGTGCATGCCCACAGTCCCCTCTACTCGGGAGGCTGAGGCAGAAGGATCCCTTGAGTCCAGGAGTTTGAGTCTAACCCGGGCAACACAGCAAGACCCTGCTCCTAAAAAAAATAATAATACAAAAACAGAAAAGAAAGACTCTCCTCCTGGGCTCCACCTCAGTCTTGTGTGCATTCCCATGGGAGCCCAGGTTAGAAGCAAGGCTTGCTAGAGCAGACAGCTCTGTGATTTGCCTGAGCCCTACTTGGAAAGATTCCTGTGAGTCTGTAGAGTAAAAGCACTCTTTGGTCTCCTTCGTCGGTTAGTTCATTCATTCATTTTTCACTCACTCATCATTAGCTTATGCAGCAAACAGCTACTAAGTTCCTACAGTGTGCTAGGTACTGAATTAAGTGTTGAGAAGCAAAATGGAAATAGCCTCTGCTTTTAGAGCATTAAATAGTAATAGTTCATTTTTTCATTCTTGAAACCTTCCTTCGTGTTCAACACTGAATCAGGCAACAAAGGGAAGAAGGGTATTCTTTTATTTTCTTTTCAAATTATATTTCTTTATTAAAGGCATGGTCTTACTCTGTTGCCCAGGCTGGAGTGTAGTGGTATGGTCATAACTCACTGCAGTCTTGAACACCTAGGCTCAAGTGATTCTCTCACCTCAACCTCATGAGCAGCTGGGGTTCCAGGCACACACCACTACACTTAGCTAATTTTTTTTTCTTGTACAGATGAAGTCCCACTATGTTGTTCAGGCTGGTCTTCAACTCCTGGGCTCAAGCGATCCTCCTGTCTTGGCTTCCCAAAGGGCTGGGATTACAGGTGTGAGCCACCATGCCCAGACAAGAAAGGTATTGTTGATATAGTCCCTACCCTCAAGGAATGTGGCCAGCGAGTGCCAGGGCAGTAGACTCAGGACAGCCTGAGGTCAATGGTGCGGACAATAAGTGCCAGGGGCAGTCGTTCAGGGGAATAGTGAGCGGGAGCGAGCTCAGAGCAGGGTGGTCAGGGAGGGCTTTAGGGAGGATCAGATTTTTTTAAATGTATTTATTTATTATAAAGATGTGGGGTACAATTCAGGGTTAGGTATACAAGCATTGATCATGCAGGTACCCTTGTTGTTGAAGTATGCCCCTCCCTTCTCTAGCAGTTTCCCTCAACTGCCAGTCCCACCCCCCCCTCCCCTGACAGTTTTCCACTATTGCCAATCACTTTCTTATAGCGTTATAATTGTTCAAGGTCACCTTGTGAGTGAGAATATATGGAACTCAGTTCTTTGTTTCTGTGATAAATCACAGAATATGATCGACTCCAAATCCATTCAGGTTGCTGCGAAGTCCATATATTTGTCCTTCTTTATGGTTGCATAATATTCCATTGTGTATATGTAACACATTTTTTTAATCCAGTGCCGCTTTGATGGGCAACATGGTTGGTTCCGTGTTTTTGCTATTGTGAATAGAGCTGCAACAAACATACATGTGCAGGTATCTTTTTCGTAGAATGATCTGAGTTCCTCTGGGTATATTCCCAAAAGGGGAATTGCTGGGTGGAAAGAGCAGATTTTAAACTGGACTTTTTAGAGAAAGGTCTTGAGAGGTGGTACAAAAAAAAAAAAAAAAAAAAGAAAGTGTGGGGGCAGGGGGTAAGAAGAAAGGCAGATCTTTCAGGATGTAGTTACTGAGAAGAGACCAACCTGGCCTGAGAAGGAGTCTTGGGCCCAGAGGGGTGTGATTTGGGTTCTGTTGCTCTAAAGAGAGACTTCCTGTCTCCCAGGGACTTCTGAGCCCCTAGGAGGTGGGCCTACACTGGATTCTGGAAAGGCAGGTCCTGTCGCAGTGGGAAACGGAGACACATACCTGGTGAAGGCTGCTAGCTGCAGCAAAAGCAGCACTGGCTTTGGGGCCCCTTGGGACTTTGAGGTCAGCTCCACTGTTTTTCAGTCAGGTGACACTGGGTAGATTACTGTTAAGACTCAGTTTCCTCATCTGTAAAGAGCAGATAACTATAGTACCTACCTGAAAGGAGTGTTGTGAGTATTAAACGAGGCCAGCATTAAGGGGTTATCAAAAAGTGGTAGCTATTAAAAGCAGTAAACAGCCAGGGTGGGATTAGAACCCTATGGTTTCATGAGGACTTCAAGTTGCCAGCAACAAAGAGGGAGAGAGACACAGGTAGCAGACCCAACCAGTGACCTCAGACAGCTGGGTCACTGAGTTACTCCAGTCAGCAGGAATGAGTGCTACTCATCACGGTTTTGAAAGAGGGAGGGAGCCTAGGTTTGGCAGGGAGGCCTGGGCCTTCCTCTGCCGTGGTGCCATAATTAGAGAGAATCCCAAACAAGGGGATACTCTGAGATGACCTTTTCTCTGTATAGGAGAGGTTCCCCTGGAGGTCCCCGACCACACACACAAAATAAAACAACCCTTAAGACTAGGAAGTGACTAGTTCACAGCTGTGGTACCATCTCAGTGTCCCTTTGGTAGTGTAGGGAGAAATCTGTAGGACCCCAGGCTAGAGAGGGCCCATATTGGTTTCTACCTTGGAGGACTCCAAAGGGACTTCTGGGTAATACCAAAGAAAAAAGTCAGAGAGAAAAGAGCAGGAGTAAGTTTCCAGAGAACTTTCTAGACACATTTCCTCTCTGCCTGTTTCACCTCAGGGTGATCAGTAAGATCCTGCAGTGAAATGTTGGGAGGTTGTGTGCCTGGATTCTGGAGGAGATACAGGGGGGTGGGGGTGAGACCCCGGGTCCTGTACCTGAGAGCAGGGAAAGAGGCCTGTGGATACCTTGCTAGGAGCCTGGATGATGAACCAGCAGGAGGTTCTTCTGTTTCCATGGCAACAGGACATTAGACAATCTAAGGGGCCCCAATTCAATTATTTAGTAAACTCTTAGGGTTAGAAAAAGGTCTATGTGGAGGATTGTTATTATCCATAAGAAAATATTGTTTGGTTTTAAGTGCTAAATAGGTCAGAGTTGTTTTGCTTTTGGCTAAAGCCTGTAATGCGTTCAGAACAGAGCAGAAAAGCATGAGCATTCACATACATTCTAGTTCTGTTTGTGCTGACACAGATTGTGTGACTTAGTGTATATCTATTCTTTATTCATTTATCCATCCATCCCTCCATCCAGCCAATATTTACTGAGCTTCCCCTTTATTCTGGGTGGGATTTCTTATCAGTCAAATGAGAGAATTCGTTGGGACTGGTATTTTTGACCTAGGCTCCTAGAATCTGAGGAGTCTCAGGACAGTGCTTTGAGGGGCTGCCTTCTTAAGGTGGAGTGTCACAACAGGACAGGGTCTCAGAACACCTTTAACCCAGCTCTGTTTTTAGCTGTTTTATATCTTGGGGTTTCACTTA
Source organism: Tarsius wallacei (assembly GCA_963574415.1). Classification (NCBI taxonomy): domain Eukaryota; kingdom Metazoa; phylum Chordata; class Mammalia; order Primates; family Tarsiidae; genus Tarsius; species Tarsius wallacei. The sequence goes on along the minus strand of CAUYQG010023346.1, from coordinate 2,283 downwards.
AAAATTATTTTGAACAGAGCCTCCCTTGATGAAAACTCACTGCCCCAGAGCGTCTCAGTGGACCTTCCAGTTAGTGACACTGTAGCTTCCAGTCAAATTGTTTTTCAATCAATGCCCCTGAGTGTAGAGCGTACAAATAAAATGGTAAAGCAATCGGGGGTCACTGCTCCTCTGGGGCTTGTTGTCCCTGTGAGGATAAACAGATACAGAAGGGAAAGCCTGCTTAGGTAATCGACTGTTGTTAAGGTAATAATAATAACAATATCGGAGTGGGGGAGTCAAGCTTGTAAGTCAGCCTGCGATTAGGGACCAGGCAGGAGCAGCAGACTCCCAGGTGCTCCATGCAGGGATGCCGAGAGCTGCCAGGGCGTTCCTGAGAAAGCTCTGCTCGCCGGCGCCTCCCCAGGGGCTGCTGCGCCCCCTGCTTCCCTCGTGCCCACCACGCAAGCTGCGAGCAAGCGGGAGCAGAGCCGGCGGCGGCGGCGGCGGCGCCTCGCGGTGATTGGTTGAGCCGGAGGCTGTTGCTAGGCGACCAGGCCGCCCGGAGACCCCGCAGTTCCACCCTCCGACGCGGATCTAATTCTGGCGCCCTGTGGACGGGATCCCCAGCAGCTTAAATTGTCAACCCCAAGTGCCCATCTTTCTGGGATTTTTCACTTAGTGAGAGGCCGTGTGGAGGAGGGAGAGAGAAGCCCTCTGTTTTTACCGTCTGGGTCATCTTGAATAACTGCTTCTCTCTCTCGGGGACTGAGTATTCTCCTTCAATTTCTGGAGTTCATTTATTTATTCCTTATTCGTGCCTGCTTGCATGTTTATTAAATGTCTGCTTTGTTCCAGGCACTATATGGAGTGCTAGGGACATAAGGATGAACAAGATAGAGACCATCCTTGCACTTGTGAAAGGGAAACATTATGCACTTAAATTAAGAAAATAAATACATATCCAGTTATCCCCCTGCTTTCCCTTTGATGATTTTTCTAGCCCCTCCCTCTTTTCCTCTACTAAACCTGTAGGGTTTCCAAGTTGACATGAGAGGGAGTGTGCTGCCAAGCACACCTATACTGAAGGTACACTGTCTCCATGCTTGTTTAAAAAAATTATTTTACTTAAAAAAAAAAACTTTTTTAAAAAAGTAGAGACAAGGTCTCGCTATGTTGCCGAGGTTGGTCTCAAAATCCTGGGCTCAAGCAATCCTCCCGCTTCAGCCTCCCAAAGTGCTGGGATTACAGGTGTGAGCCACCATGCCCAGCCAGTCTCCATGTTTTTACTTTATTCTTGAGATCCATGCATGAGCCTGACCATGCCTTGATAAGAACGTGGGGCAGGGATCATTGTCCCTTGTTCAGGTGAGCAAGCTAAAAAATATAAAAAAGCCTTGTCCGTGGTCACATAGGGAATTACTGGCATAACCAATACTGAGCATTTACCATGTGCAAACACTTTAAAAACTGCCTCATAACAACCCAGTAAGGTAGGTTTTTTTTTTTGTTTTTTGTTTTTGAGTTGAAGTCTCACTTCGTTGCCCAGGCTGGAGTGCAGTAGCACGATCACAGCCACCCCAGTGTTGACCCGCTGGGCTCCGGCGATCCTTCCCCCTCAGTCTTCCAAGGGGCCATAACTACAGGTGCGCACTACTGCACTGGGGTAATTTTTTAAAAATGTATCTTTTTTTTTAGTCAGAGTATCACTCTGTCGCTCAGGCTGGAGGGCAGAGGCACGCTCATGGCCACCGCAGCCTCAATCTGCTGGACTCTGGTGATACTTCCACGTCAGCCTTCCAGGTAGCTGGAACTACAGGCACATGCTACCACACCCAGTTAATTTTCATGATTTATTGTAGAGGTGATGTCTTGCCAAGTTGCCCAGGCTGGTCTTGAACCCGTGGGCTCAGGCAATCCTCTTACCTCGGTCTCCCAAAGTACTGGGATTATAGGCATGAGCCACCATGCCCAGTCGTAGGTATTCTCATACCCATCTTACAGGTGGAAAAATTGAGGCTGACAGAAGTTCTTTAACTGGCCAATGATGACCTAGATAGCATGTGGCTCAGCTGGGACCACATATCTGCTTAGCTCTAAAGTCTGAGCTGTTTCCAAGAAATGGATGTGGTCATAGAAAAGAATGAAAGACTGTGAGTGGCTGAAACTTAGAAATATGGTTTCCAAGTGCCCTTCAAAATTTCCCAGTCCCTGCAACTTACTTACTTATTTTGCGGTGGGGGGGGGGGGTTGCAAAAAAAATAAAAATAAAAACATTTAAGTTTAACAAAAAAAAAAAAAAAA
>CAUYQG010023345.1:0-41386 GCA_963574415.1 Tarsius wallacei | reverse complement strand
AATCTTCTGCATGTGGTCAGCCAGTTTTCCCAGCACCATTTAATGAATAGGTTCTCCTCTCCCCAGTGGTAGGTGGTGGAGGCTTTGTCGAAGATGAGTTGCTTGAGAAATTGAGGTTTTGCTTCTGGAATCTCAATTCTATTCCATTGGTCTATATACCTATTCCTGTACCAATACCAAGCTGTTTTGATGATTGTAGCTTTGTAGTAAAGTTTGAAGTCTGGTAGTGTGATACCACCTGCTTTATTTTTTTTTGCTGAGGATTGTTCTGGCTATTCTTGGTCGTTTGTGTTTCCATATGAATTCCTGTGTTGTTTTTTCTAGGTCTCAGAAGAATGTTTCTGGTAATTTGATGGGTATTGCATTGAATCTGTAGCTTGCCTTAGGTAGGATGGACATCTTCACGATGTTGATTCTGAACAAAATGCTATGTTAGGGCAATTAAGAAAACAAAAGTTTTTATTTTACCTTAACTGAATCCTTTTCTAATACACTTTTCTTTATGTAGATCTGTATGCTTGGCTTATATCATTTTCCTTCTCTCTGAATAATTTTTTTAAACATTTATTGCAAGGCAAGTCTGCTGGCAACACATTCTCTCAGTCTTTGTTTGTCTGAGAATGTCTTTATTTCTCCTTTGCTTTTGGAGGATGATTTCACAGGGTGAAGACTTTTGGATTGTGGATTTTTTTTCTCCCAACATTTTCAATTACAGTTTAGGTTTTTCTGTCCTTGCTCTTGTTCCACAGAGGTTTCTGCTTGTGGGTTTCTGCTCTGGCAAGTTGTGATTCTCTATATTCACCCATCTGTTTCTCCAACTTTGGGGGCGGTTGTTTGCCCTGTGTCCTTATTTCTCTGACAGATCTAAGAAGAGCTGTTGCTTTTTAGGTTGTTCAGCTTTTTACTTGTTGTTAGGACAAAGTGGCTTGTTCTAAGCTCCTTCCACGTTGGATTGGAAACTGCTAGTCTCACATTGCATTTTCAGAGTAATAATTTTCTCTACTTTATTAACCCAAATAACAATGGACAAACCATGTGGAAATATAAGATACATGGATACTCTCATTAATCCTATGAGAAAAGGTGGCCATAAGAAGTCTCTTATTGTTACTTGTTATTGTTATTTTCTTTTCCATTTGTTATTGTTATTCTGTTATTGTTACTTGTTATTGTTATTTATTTTCCTTGTGCTATTTTCTTTGCCATTTGGGTCACTGTTAATTTCCTTGCCATTTGGGCTACTAGAAACTTGTAAAGTAACAGAACTAAATACTGTTCCACTAAGCGAGCTGGTTCAGTCTACCATAGTATCAAGTTGTATAATCTATTTGTACTATGCATAAAATCAAGCAATAATAAGGATATAATTTAGAACACAGTAAACCTCAAAACAAAGTTATTAAGACGAAGAGGGATTACTCAGACCACCTTTCATTCGCTCATCCAGATAGTCCTATCTTTGCCACCTCAGTCCAGGGCTGATGTGGAGAAATCTTGGGAGACCTGTGGAGAGAGAGATGCTCCAGAAACCTGGAAGGTGGACATAGAGAACTGAATTTAGATCTCTGTCACAGTTTTGAGAAGCCCTGGTAAGTTTGGAATTCCTTTTTAATTACTTTTTGGCTGCAAAACTATGGTTTCCTGAACGCAATGCTGTCCTGAGATGTAACCACATGGGTTCTGAAATTTAGAAGAGTTATGAACTACTCTGCTCCCCAGTCAGGTTGGCTTCCAGTGCTTGTCTGCCTAAATATGCCTACTATATGCTGTGATGACATTTTCTTAAAGGAAGATAATTACTACAAAAATAAAAAGGAAAGCATACAATGACACGTAATCTATAAAAGAGTTTCTGAGAAGAAATATAGTCCTGCTTGGCACAAATAAAAGGATTTTTGTGTTATTGTTGCCAAAAAGACAGTCAAGGCTAGTTTTCAGGTCTGTGAAAACTCCAATATTTTGCCAGGAAAAATTTCCTTTTACAAGAGAAGTTTGAAAATCTTGACTTCGATCTGCCTTATTTGATCCATGGAAAGCAATATAGGCAATATCTTGGGGTTCAGTGGAGTACCCCACTAACCTGCTATCATCATGAAATCATTACTTCTGCTTAACAGGGGCATATTCAAAGTAAGACAGAGCCTCCAGCCAAAGGCATCTCATGTATCCTAAATAGCCTCGTGTGGTGGACTCACAACCATTCTCAATAAACCAAATAATCCATTGGTCTTCAGAAGTCCAAGCTGATAATAGTTTAGGTGGGGAGTCTTATACCTGGGGTGGGGGGCAGGCTCCAGGTCACTTTTGTCTCTACAATCTCAACTGTACCCGTTAATAATAGAATCTGTTTCATACTTTAGGTTAACATGTAAGATGTTATTTGAACAAAGGTTTCTGTGTATCCTCCCACCCAAAGTGTTTGAAAACTATGAGTTTTTCATAACTACAAATGGGCTTTGTTTTCAAACAATGTATTCATATAAGTCAGTTACTCAGAACCCAGAATATATTTCCCCTTTTCCAGGAATAATGTTAAAGATTGTAAGTCAGATCCTAAACTTGTCCATAGATGCCTGATTTATAACCCATTGTGTCCTGGAACAACAGGACAGCTAGTGGAATGTCCACAGCAAAAGGGTATTTCAGACGCAAGAGGCTCAGTCATGCTCCAATGAAGAAAGAAAACCTTAATAATAACAGGTGATATTATTTATTGGACACACTGTATGCACCAGTCTCTCTTCTGCATAGTTTAAAGTGTCATCTTATGTTTGGCTAATTAAAGTGAACCTCACAGAGCTCTGACTGTGTGCCAGGCACTTCTCACAGATTTTCTCATCAGGGCTTTTTAATAACGTACATCACAGACAGAAACACTAAGAGCAAATGATTAATTTGCTTTCATTTGTTCATATTTTGACCGTGTTCTCTGATACCTGACAGAGCGATTCCTTTCAAGCTCTCTGCCCCATCTGGGTCCAATACCTACACACAACACCTACACACTTGTGGCCACGATGGGAGGGTCACAGTCCAGAGGTTGTGTCCAGCTGGGCAGCAAGTCAGCAGGACCTGGAGGAGAGCAGCTTTGCTTCCTGGGTCTCCACTCAGGTGTGGGGCCCCAGCACATGTGTAGCTTTCTCAGTCCCTTTGTCCTCATCTGTTTAACAGGATAGTCATAGACTCCTCCTCATGGAGTTTCAGTAAGGATTAAATGGGAACTCACTAATGTCTGAGCACAGTTTCAGGTCCCCAGTAGCTATTATAACTCACATCTGTCCCCTGGTCACCCCGAGTCATTGAACTAAAAGCTAAATGCTTCACCTTCTGGACTCCTGACCTACATAAGACTTTTGGTGATTTCTAGGGAGACCTAATTATATAATCAAACATCACAACCAGATGTTCCTTCCCCAGGAGATTATAATGGGAGAAGCCTTGGTGCCCAGGATAATAAAAATGGCAGGTGGCAGGTACCCACCTCAGATTCAGCTCTCCGATGGCATCATTAAGATTGAACACCTTGAACTCTCTCAATCTTTTCCAGAGAGATTTAGAAACCTCTAAATGAAATGAGCTGGACCTCGAAGCAAACACTACAGGAGATAGATGGCTCCCTCAGGCTTTCCTGATGAAAAATCTGGAAGAAGATGGCAGATGCAGAGACCCGGGTGTGGTGTCTGTGTCTAGTGCCAGTACTCCAGCATTCACAGCCAGTGTCCCTCAGGGGCAGGGGCAAAGGCTGGCATGCGTCCAGGATACTTCAGGTCTGCTGTGGACCACGGGCCCTTCCCATTATTTGTACATCTTTTATTTTTAAATATTGTGAGCGGAGGGGAGGGAAGGCCCACCAGTAAAATAAAAACTGCTTTTGTGAATCTATAAAGGGAAATATGAGAAAGGGATTGAGCGCTGCCTGGGCAGAGAAGTATATCCCCAGGCAAGACAAGTGGGTGGATTTTCTAAACACTTCAGGCTTCAGGAGAGAAAACTGGGCAGAAGGAATAAAGGCAACTCAATTCTCCAGAAAAAGTATGTGTACATATGAACACAAGGGTATTCTAAGTGGAACGTATATATGGATCCCAGCACACAATTTACAAACAATACAATATTCAATAGTGTTCACTGTAAATTCTATGCACCTATATGAAGTCATAACTCCAGTGTGACTTCCTCTTTCTTGAAAAATTTACTATCTGGTTTTGTAATTTGCATAGTATCACAAAATCAGACTGACTAACCAGCAAAGTGAGTCACATCATTGACAAATGAGTGTAATTTCAATGAATGTACATTGTACATTCATTCATTCTAATGAATGTTGGTTGGTGAGTATTTTCATGAGAGAAAAGTGAAATAGTGAAGATGTATGTTGGAGCTTTATTCATTTATCAATGATGTGAGCTACTTCCTTGCTGAATCAGATAATAGTTTCTAATCCTGGAAGAATATTTCCTCAATTTTTGTGCTATTTACAATGCAAGTGCTATATGCAACACGTTTTTTAAAATTTAACTATATTTCCAGAGTTTCTCCATCACTTTATTAAGTCGAGACAATAAACAAAACAACTCAGACTGGTTCCTGTGGTGTAAATATTCCCATCATGGTCCTTTTAAGCTACCAAGGTCATGTCACTGAACATAGAATTGGGAAGAGATGCAGAGTATTGCCATTACATAGTATTTTCATCATACACACACAGCAGATGTAAATATCCTCCAGCGCATAAATAATGGTTAAGAGTAAAAATAGCTAGGAAGTAATGAGATTTGAGTATTTAGTACCTTTGATTTTAATATAATATAGTGTAATTGATTGCACATGTAACTTAATTTTTAATATGGCTTTGTTTAACCAGCTCACAAAATTCTTGAAAATTTAGCAATGAACTGCAGGCCCAAACAAGGAGGCTTCAGCAGATCCTGGCTGAAAGGAGGGAGGCGGTGGGGAGGGGTGGAGGGAGGAGGGATGGGGGGCAGGAGGACTGAGTGGGAAATGCAGGCCTGGGCCATGCTTCCTGGAGGAAAAGCCCTGGTCAGGCTGGAGAGCAGCAGCAGGAAGAAAACAAAGTCGAGCAATGGTCAATGGCTTGTGAAAAGTCACTTTGCCTGGGAGCAGGAAAAATGAAAACAACGGGTTGGTCGTGACATGAAGGGAGGCAGGTGGTTCCCCTAGCATCACAAACTCCTGGTGAGCTTCTTCTCACGGCTCAGATCCCAGACTACAGGTGTTTCTAGGGAGGTTTGCTGTGACTGCCTGGCTTCATGTTTCTCCCTTTTCACATTTCTCATCCCATTTGTAATCACTTCTTTAACACCCATCTTCCTTCCTCAGGAGATTATAAACCATAGAAAGGCAGAGACTGCCTGGTTTCCTGCCTTATTCTTGGGGGCTAGCACAGAGCTTGGCACTTAGGGGATACTCAAGAGATATTTGTGGCATCAAATGAAATGACTAATACTAGCTTAGTAATGATTTCAGGCATCACCACCTTCCTTGGTCTTATCTCAGCCCTGGCTTCCTGTTTGGATTCAGGTTGCTGATGATGGGTGCAGGTGAGCTGTGGGCCTTATCAGCTGAGCAAAGTGAGCAGGGTCGCCTTTCAGATTAAAGAAACTATGGAAGAGGAAGTTTGGGCATGAGGTCATAGAGGTAACCTCTTGAGCTAGTTTCCATGATTCCAAAGCAGTTTTGGCTTTGCTCATTCATTCATTCTTCATTCATCCAATAGGCACGCTTTGAACACTAATTCTGTGCCTGGCCCTATATAGAGGCACCTGGCACCTGCTTAGTCATCGGCAGTGAGGTAGGCTGTAAAGGCTTCTGGAATCAGGCAGACATAGCTTCAAATTCAAGTCTTTACTGAGAATCTGTGAAATATTGGCTACATTTCTTAACTGCCGTAAGCCTCAGTTTCTCTCCTTTGTGAGAAGGGCTAATACAGTTTATCTTGCAAAGTTGTTGTGGGGTCCACAGATGAGGCGATACTGAAAGTAAACAGCTCCTAGTTGGAACTCCGTGTTTGTTCCCAGCACCCTCCACACTCTGCATCCCTGCCCACCCCACCACATCTCTTAGTAGTATTTTCCACTTCCTGTTTCATTTGAGAAGCTTGCATCTGTTCTGCTTGGTGTCACTCAGAGCTTCTCCAAGTGCAGTGCCCAGACCACCAGCATCGGAGTCCCCTGGGGAACCTGTCAAGATGCAAATTCCTGGGCCCTGGTGGCATTCTATAGAATCAGAACCTCTGGGAGCAGATCTCAGCAGATGGCACTGAAGACACACTCCTGAGGCAAAGATGCCCGCACCTGGCACTTCCAGTCTCTGAGAAGCTCCCTGGCAGCAATGATTGATGCCAGAGAACTAGATTCAGCGTGTACGAGTCTTTGAGAAAAAATCTAGAAACACGTGTGTTTAGCAAGAAGACCAGAGGAGAGGGGGCAGAGATGTGGATCATGTTGGCATGAATGAGTGGGCTTAAAAAGGGGATGAAGGAGGTACCAGCTAGCAGTGTCCTGGCTGGGCAGACACAAGGAATTGCCACCTGAGCCCAACGGATGAAATCTTCCCCACCCTGGAGGTGCCAGCAGGCTCCAGGTGCTGGTTCCCCTGGGAGTCTCTGAGATTCAGGACCTGCACCCACAGGCAGCCTCCTGATGGTGAAATTCTCCAGATCGGTCCTGGTCTGTGTTCCCTTTGATAGCTACCACCACTGATGGAGAGCCTCCTGTCAGGCACACCACTGTCCAATGCTTGGAAAAGAGAAGAGGTCCAAGGGTCAGACTCGCACTCAAATCCTGACTCTGGCCCTGGTAAGGAGGGTGGCATTGGGAAAGTCATGTGGCTTCTTGGAGCCTCTGCTTATTCATCTGTAAATTGGGGATTACGGAATCCACCTCTCAGGACAGTGGCAAGAAATAAATGAAACAGGTGATGTGTTCAAAGATTGGGGATGCCCTGCTCCCTTCCCACCCACTGCTCCAGAACAAGAGCCCAGGCTGCAGCCTGCCCCTCACCCAACAGAAGTCCACAGGTCCCGTTGACTCAGGCAGCTCTGGCAGCCACAGCCCTGAAGCCACCCACAATGATGATTCTTTTGTCTGCGAGTTGTACTTTGATTGACAGGCCTGAGCTCGACACAGAAGGTTTGCATTTTCCATGGGGTAGGGGGGAGAGAAAGGAAGGGGGGGCTGCAATCTAGAACCGGTGGCCAGCAGGCAGGCCTGGGGATGTTCAAGCAGAGTCAGAAAATGCGAGTTGGAAGCCCACGTGGCCAGTGAAGGACAAAGGGAACTTGCTTAAGACCCAGCTCCTTGGCATTTTGCTTGGAACAAACCAATGCTTTAGTAAGTTCAAGGTCTAAAAAGGGTGGTGAGGGTGAGAAGGACCCCAGTGGGTTCGGCAGTATGATATGTCAGTCCACAAAACTCCACGCTCAGAGGAGGGGCTGCTGCCTGCAGAGGGGAGTCGCATTACAAATTCCAAAAGGGGCCAGTCTGAGGGCTGTGGGCTCTTCTCTGGCACATTCCCTGCCTTCATGGCAGCACTCCTGGCTGTCCCCATCTCTGGCCGCACTCACCTTTCAGCTCTTTCCCTGATCTTCGCCTTTGACACCAGCAGCAGCAGAAGGCAGCACGGGGGGACAGAGCTCTCCTCCATCCTGCTGGGCTTTCTTGGAGGTGCTGGTGGAGACCTAGAGTCTTGCTGTAGTCTCCCAGTGGCAGGGAGATGTGAGCTCTGCTGGCAGCAAACGCAAAGCCACCGGAGGGGAAATGAACAGGGCCCCAAAAGGCATTTGGCTGGTCATTCCTGTCCTCCACGTTTCTGCTTTGGGTGATCAGAAGGGCCTGAAAGAAGCCTTGGGATTTGAAAGCAAGTAGCAACACCAGAGTCGCAGGATGAAACTCTGTGGTGAAAACCTGTCTCTTGGATTTGGTTTAGAACTGCAGTAGCTTCAAGCACAAGTTCCTCATCACGACCGCTCCGTGTCTCAGTCAATCTGTCCCCTTCCTCCTGGGTAACGGCACTACCTAGCCAGTGAATGGAAACGTGCTGCGACTTCCAACAGTACCTCTACCCTGCGTCAACTGGCCCTTCCATCTGGAAGATTCTCCCATCTCCTCTCTGGAGGACCATGCTCTGCTTTCCAAGGCCCCTCCCTAGTTCAGAGGCACAGCTAACCCATAGCAGCAGCCTCTGAGCTTGTCTCCTGGCCTCCAAATTCTCCCCTGTTCTGCTGCCAGGTTAAACTTTGTAGGACATAACTCTGTCCCTGTATGTCCCACGCCCAGAAATTGTTGCCTCCACGTTCCCCGAATGCCAAATGGTTTCAGCACCACAGACCCAGGCCTTTTTCTGAAGTCGCTTGTCCTCTGCGCCCTCTAGTGGCAGGTCAGGAAAACAACAGAGAATAGATACACCAGGCTCCTGCCTTCACGGATCTTCTATTCTAGAGAACAAGAGTAAATAACTATGTAATTACAAATGGTCGTTAGCATCATGGAAGAAACAGACAGCACTTGGTCCTAGAGAAATCCAGGACAAGCTTCTGTGAGAAGGTGCCATTCAGCGGTGACCCAAAGGATAAGGAGGTCTTTGCTCTCTCATCCTTGAAGCCTCCCAACTTGCCAGATCTCATCTCCACCTCCTGTGCATCCAACACACTTTCTATCACTCAGGACTGTGTCTGAAGTTGATCGGCTGTCATTCCCCTGCAGCCTTAACCAGCTGTTATCCCTCTCCACAGTCATGGCTCCCAGAGGGAGTTGTGCAGTGGAGCCCCTCTCAAGGGCTTTACCCTAAGACTCTCGTGTGGTCCCTGAGAACCAAGGCTTCCTTTCCTCTTCCTGATGCTGAATCTGCCTTTGTTCTTTCTTGACATTCAAGGTCAAGTCGCGAAGGCCGGTGTCCTCTCACCACAAAAATCACGGAAAAGAGGAAAAGAGCATCTTCCCCAAGGTGAGAGTCCAGACAGAGGGGTTGGCTCAGGGAGGTAAGCGGTTCTGATCACTCCAGCGGCTACAGCAAACACTTCACTCCCAGCGCGACAGTGCCCAGGTTCATCTCACCATCTCAGCCATATTTCCTGCCCCCACCCTCCCCTGGAGTCCACCTGAATTGCTGCTCCAGTCACGGTGCATCCTATATAAATCTGACTTTTGGCAAGTCGCTCCTAAGCTTTCTGTGGACCAGCTAGACCCCTGCCCACGTAATTCAGATAAGAAGGTGCCATCTGATCCTCTTCAGAGCCTCTCTCCTTTGCAACACTGCTGGGTCAAACATCTCAGATCACCCCACCCAAGTGAAACCTGCAGCCAGACCCTTTCTTGGGGCTGAATGCACACATTTCCTCTGCAGGGCTGGCCCTGGAGTGGGCATTTCTCTGGGGAACAAGCACTATTATTTCCCAGTGGGCACTTTCCACCACTCCCTGGGGACTTGAGGACCCTCACTCCTTGTTTGCACTCCTCACTTCTCCTCCAGGACCAGCTAGCATCTCTGGTCTGTTCATGTCTTCCACCTTCCTGCTTCCCCAAGCCAAGCTGTTAGGCAGCCACTCGTGATTACAGAGATGGCCAATCTTGTGTTCTCTTTGCTTCTGGAACTCGAATGGTGGCTTTGGGCTAATCACACAATCTTTCTTAAGAAGATATTTACTGTGCCTTGACATAGGCCAAACACTGGGTTGAGGGCAAACACGTAATGCTCACAATCACCAGTCTGGGGGGGACAAGCACTATTATTTTCCCAGCTTTACAGTTGGAAAATGGAGGCTGTGAGAGGTTGAGTGACTTGTCCAAGGTTTTGTGACTTGGGAGGGCAATGCTGGGATTTGGATCCAGCATTCCAAAAGCACGTATGTACAGCCACCACACCACCCTGCCTGCCTGGGTACTGCCTCCCACAGCATTTCCCAGAGGACCTGGTGACTCCTCAGCCTCTGTGGGTTCTAGGAAGAGACTCAGCAGCAAAGTGGGAGGTGCCTGGGAACTCCCCAGGGAGCAGCCTGACCAGCAGCATGGCCGGGCTCTGCCCACCTTCAAGGGCAGAGGCCGAGGCTGGAAAAGCAGCTGCAAATCCTGCAGCTGCCTGCTGCCAGATTGGGGATGGGTGTGTGGAGGGGGCCGGGAAGCTCCCAAGGCCCAGAGGCCAGCTTCCTGGGCTGTGTTCATGACGCCAAAGCCAGGAGCTGATGAGGATCTGGGAACTGTGAGGGGGGAGGCAGAGGGGACGTAGAGCACTGTTCTGGGAAAGCTCCAAGAGCCTTAGGGTTGGCCAGCCACTTCGCAGGAGACCCGGGTCCTCCTGGACACCAGCCTGAGGTCACACACTCGGGGCAGGACTCACTCCCAGGACCTGGCCTTCACATGGAAGCTTTTCTTCATAGTGCCCCAGGGCCTCCAGAATGCCAGCCCGTGGCTTGGCACCATGGCTCTGGGAGCTTTAGAATACCACCAAGAATAATAATAGCTGCCATTTATTTAGCACTTTCTATGTGCCAGGCACTTGCTGAATGCCTTGCATGCATCCATCATTTGACATCGTCACCACAAGAACCCTTGAGGCTGATGCCGTGATCATCTACACTTCACAGTTGAGGACACACAGCTGGGGAAAGGCAGAGCCTGCACCGAAACCAGGTTTGAGGGAAGAGTGAGCCCCCGGTGGCTGTGCTGTATGCGTCGAAGCTGGATTTGTTCAACCAGCTTTCTTGAAAGGTGCTCTGGGGACAGCCCAGAGGATGGAAGGAGAGTGTGGATCTCTCTCTTCTCTCCTCTCTCTCTCTCACACACACACACAGAGTCCAGTTGTGCCAAGGAGACTTATGGACACACTGCATACACAGAAATTTGTGTTGGTTTGGAGGTGAGAAAATCCAGAGAAGAGTGGTCTCTTTGAGGTGCTGTTCTATCCATCCTCTCTGCCTACAGTGCCCTCAATTCCCTCTGCTTGGCCAAGCCCCACTCTGCTCAGATCTCTCCTCCATCAGGAAGCCTCCCTTGATTGCCTCCCAACCCTCCAGGCTGGCCTCCAGACTGTGCCCTGCCATCTTGGTCCTTAGTTCATTACATCATATTGGTCTATATAAGTCTCTGCCTTTTCCCCAGGGCTGTGAAGTCCAGGGTGCTGGCACTGCATCATCCTCATCTCTGAGTCCTCGCTGCCCAGCATTGGACAGGGAAGATCACAGTGTCAGGAGAGGATTGTTGAACATCATGGAGGAGAAGAGGGTGAGCAGAGTTGTGGTGGAGGGAAAAGGCCAGGCTTGTGGGTGGTGACAGGGGCCAGCTGAGGGTCCCTACAGGAGCAAGGTGGCTTGGCCCCATTTCAATCCTCACAGCCAGAAATGCTGTGCTTGTAGGAACTTTGGGAAGAGTGCCATTGGCTTCTCCCACATTTCTTCAAATAAAATCTGGGCCCAAATGCCCCAGGCAGTGCTTCTCTGCAGAATCACCCTGTGTGTTTGTTTTGCCACCTCGGGCTGAGCTGACTGCAAAGGCTCGGAATGCGGCCCTGGCAGGCACTGGGCTGTGCAAAAAAAAGGTGTGTTTGTATACAGTCGGGGGACAAACACAACCTGACATTGTGGTCAGGGCTGAGCTGTTGGCTTTAAATCCGCATGTCTTGTTCCTGGGGCTTTGAAAAATACAATGTGATCTGATTGGTCTCAGCTTGGAGAACAGACAGGAGCTCCAGTCTCATCCTTAGGAAACCCAGTCTCCTCAGTTACAAACTCTCCCAACACTAATGAATTCTGGGGCTGACGCTGAGTTCTCCAAGCCTAGGAGGTGGCACCAACCATGTGGGGATGGAGACAGAGCCTCCTTCTACCTATGCAGGTCCCCAAGTGCCAACGGAGTGATTGACCCTGGCCAGGCAAGGGCAGGAGGTGCTGACTGAAAGAGTCTTCAGAGGAAGGCCCTCCCCTTGGCAGTAGGGGGTGCAGAGAAGTTGGCCATCCTAAGAGCTCACTGACCTTTCAGTCATCTGATGGTTCATCACTAAGAGCTGAGCTCCAATCTGTGGAGAAGGAAATGTGGCCAGAGGCAGAGAGAGGTGAAGGTAGGCCAAAAAAAAAAAAAAAAAAAAAAAATCACATTATTTAGGAGGAGGATGAGGAGCTGGAGAGATGGGTTTGGAGCTGATGACTTGGGCTGAATGCTTGGAGAAAAAGAACTGTTCAGGAAACTCATTGTCTAACACTCAGAGAGAGCAAAGGACCAGAATGGAAGCAGAAGCCTCCCCAGGAGAGGTGTGTTCCTGCCTGGACTATGGCTCGTGGCTAAATGAATGTGGCAGGCAAAATAAGGGCCTCCAAGATACGCACATTCTATTTCCTGGAACCCGTGATTGTGTAACCTCACATGGCAAACAGGACTTCACATGTGTGATAAAATGAAGGATCTTGAAATGAGGAAGAATATCCTGGATTGTCCAGATGCACCCAATCTAATCACATGAGTTGTTAAAATCAGATAAACTGTCCCATCTGTGGTCAGAGGGGGACATGACTACAGAAGGATCAGAGAGATGCTGGCTTTAAAGATGGTGAAAGGAGTCACAGGGAATGGAATAAGTCCACCCTTAGAAGCTGGGAAAAAGCAAGGAAATAGATTTTTCCTGGGAACCTTCAGAAAGGGATGCAGCCTTTGAGACCTTGATTTTAACCCAGTTAGACCTTGTTGAAATTCTGACCTATAGAACTACAAGAAGTTTGTGTTGTAAATCACTATGTCTGTAGTGATTTGTAACAGCAGCAAGAGAAAAGGAAGACAATCACAGAGGACCCTCTCGAGCTCTACTGTCTTCTCTCCACCCACACCCCACCCAGAGACACTCCACCTCCCCCATGTCTCTACATCCCTCAGTCCCCACTCCCTCCACCCATGCCTCCCTTCTTCTCTGAAGCCCGGCATCACCTCCATTTCGGCCACCTGCTGAAAGTCATCTGCGCATTAGTCCAATCCTAGATGCTAGAGTATTCTTCCAAAGACCCAACTTAGTTGAGGAAAATTCCTACTTAAAAACCAGTTTTGGTTTCTGTGGCCTATAGAAGCATGTCCAGATTTCAAGATGGCATTGATACCACAGCCTCTTTCTTGGTCTTCCTCTCTGCTGCTTTCCTTCTTGCCATGTGCCAAACGTGGCTCCACCTGGGTTCTCTGTGTACGTCCTTCCCTCCCCACCTCCCCAACATTGCCCATGTTGCCTCCGTTGCCTTTAATACTCTAGTCTAGAGATGCTCAAGGAATATCTCTTCTTTCAAGTTATCTCTGCTTGTAATATGATCTAAAATCACTCTTCTCTAAGATTGCTTGGCTTTTTCTGGGATGAGAAGACCGCATTATACCTTGTCATTTCTTATTGCCTTCCCTGGTCATTGCTAACTCCTCCAGAACAGGGATGGGTTTTGCTCCTATACATGTTTCTAGGGCAAAAATTCAGAGGAAGAGGGTGTCTTCATCTGTTTGGGTCACTATAACAGATGACCACAGACTGGGTGGCCTAAACAACAGAAATTTATTTCTTATAGTTCTGGAGGCTGGGAAGTTTAAGATCAGGATACTGGCATGATCAGGTTCCGGTGAGGGCTCTATTCCTGGTTTGCAAATGGCTTGTCTTCTTGCTGTGTCTTCACATGGTGGAGAACAGAGAGAGGACGCTCTGTGGTCTTTTGTCATAAGGGCACTAATCCCATTCATGAGGGCTCCACCCTCATGACATAATCACCCCCAAAGGCCCCACCTCCTAATACCATCACGCTGGGGACTGGGCTTCAACAAATGGATTTGGCAGGGGGACACAAATATTCAACCTATAACAGTGTGAGCTTAGGTAGCTCATGGAAACAGACAGGGCGGTATAGACATCTGAGACCTCTGGCAGATAATCCCAACTACTACTTTCTACAGCACTTGACAGTTTTCTAATCATGTACAAATCTACGAGTACATTTGGGTCTCCGGTAGCCAATTTCACCAAGAATCTTTCAATCCAACTGCTGACATTTCCTAAGCACTTGGACTTTAACACAAACCCCAGGAGGCAGAGAAAATGCCAAAAGTTTCCCTACAGCTCAGCTAAAGAGAAACAAAAATAAATTAGACAAAAATAAAGGAAGTTGTAGTTCTCACAAATGTCAGCTGGTGGAACTGCTACACATGAATTATCCTCGTAACTCCTCACCATCAGGCTCCGACACCATTAACATTCTCCCTTCTGTTACAGACAATGAAAGTATAGATATCAAAAGAGGCAACCCACTCGAGGTTCTGTGGCCAGGAAATGGCAGAGGTGGGACTGAAGTTACAGTCTGTTTGTCCCTACGCATCCAGTGGAAGGATGGGTCCAGCATTTTGTCCCCAGGTGATGGATCCCAGCCTGAGCCATCTAGACTTAAGGAATATTCTCTACCTTCCCCACATAAAGACTCACTTGTATTCCCATTCTGTGTGCTTGGGCTGAGATATGTGCATACCACCTGTTAATGGCCTGAATTGTGCCCCCCCCACCAAAAAAAAATTATATCTTGAGGCCTTAACTCTCAGTACTGCAGAATTTAACCATATTTGAAGGCATAGTCTTAAAAGAGGTCATAAAGTTAAAATGAGATCTTTAGAGTGGACCTGACTCCAATATGACTGTCCTTACGAAAAGCAGAAATTTGGATACTTAAAAAAATAACAGAAACATGCTAGACAGAGGTGCATCTATGTGAAGCCACGGTGAAAAGGCAATCATCTGCAAGCCAAGCAGAGAGGCCTCGGGAAACCCACCCTGCTGATGCCTTGATCTTGGACTTGTAGCTTCTATAACTGTGAGAGAATAAATCTCTGTTGTTTAAGCCACTCAATCTGTGGTATTTTGTTATGGCAGCCCTGGAAAATTAATACAACATCCTAACCTGGAACCACCAGGCCATACACACCTATTGGAATGGCTAAGAAGACAAAACAGAAGGAATGAATACTGACAAAACCAAGGTGGGAAGGATGCAGAGCACCTGGAACTTATAGCTGGTGGGGATGCACTGTGGTAGGGCCACTTTGGAAAATAGCTTGGAAGTTTCCTGCATAGTTAAACAGACATCTAGCATATGACTCACCAGTTCCACTCCTAGATGTTTACCTAAGTTAAATGAAACGTATGTTCACACAAAACCCTGAACATAAATGTTTATAGTAGCTTCATTCTTAATTTGCCCAAATTGGAAATAGCACAAATGCCCTTTTACTGGTGAAATCCTTTCTACCAAACTGTCGTCCATCCAGACAATAGAATACTACTCAACAATAAAAAAGAAACAGACTACTGATATACCCAACAACTTGGATGAATCTCCAAGCATAATGCTAACTGAGAGAATCCAGACTCAAAAGGCTATATACCATACCCACAGAGGATCACACTGCAGGTGGAACCTGAGACCCTAAACCAGCCAGAGTCACCCTTGGTGTGACAAGCAGAGTTCTGCCTCTTTCTCTTATTTCTCTCTTCTGCTCAAAGAATAAACTGAACTCGAATGAAGAAGCACCCCAAATTGGGGTGAAAAACCAAGCAATTGGGTTCAAAGTCAGACTTTTTTTCATTCTTCTTTTTGCACAGACAGAGCCTGGACACAACTGAGTGAGCTGCTTTTGTGCTTGGCCAGCACTGGCCCATTTAGTTCTCACCACTGCCCTGCAAAGAGTGTATTATTACCTCCACATTACACACCAGGAAATTAAGGCTGAGAGGGGTTAAGGGACTTGTGAAAGGTCACACAGCTATGAAGGGGCAGGGGAGCAGGAATTGGAATTTGGGTTCCTCAGGAGAAAACAGAAGTCTTTCTTCTCAGCTTCCTAAGTGTGGGCCATCAATGGCTGGGTGATTAGATCTCCAAGATTAATGGGTCAACAGGACTTTCAAAGCACTATCTGAAGGTAAACAAGTCAGTATCACCTCTCCTTAGGATTTGTGAATTACTTTTCCTCTCTTGGGAGAGAAATGTGGAAATCTACACTTAATTGAAGCCTAGGCAGGGGCTCAAGTTTCTCCCAGGAATCTTTTGCTTCCAGCCCCCAGGAGATCCTGGCCTCCAGGAGGGTCTCTCCTGAGCGGGGAAACTAGAGCAGGATTTACAGAAACTCCAGATGGAGAGAAAGCCCTGGGGGGCACTTGGCTTAAGCCAGGTCTGAACTATCTCTCTGTATCCTGCTCCTCAGGAACGAGGCGCCCTGCAAGGCCCGACACTGATTTTATCTCCTTCTGGGGTGTTTTCCCACAAGGAGGCAGGAAAGGTCAGCACGGTGTGTCCTAGGAGCCCGGGGCAGGCCCATTCTGCTGAAGGAACACTTTGGGATAGTCTCAGAGCCCACACCTGTGTGCTCCCTGGGTATCTGTGTCCTTAGGCAAACCAGGAGGCTCTGAGTAGGTGATGATCATCATGTACCAGGAGATTTCATTAAGCTCCAATTTGACAAGGCTTAAAACTGGTCCAGCCGGGGCATGGGCACAGAGACAGAAGCCCCATCACCCTAAATTAGTAGGTCTGAAATGCCACATCGTGAAGATGCGTGCACCATCTTTATTCCTTTTGCCACATCTGGGCTCCATCAATACTGTGGTTCAAATTTTTAATGAAATCTGTTTGCTTTATTCTTTTCTGTAATAATTTGAAAAAAGTGGTGGTAGAGGCAAACAGAAAACCAATATCCATGTATTATGTATAGAAAATCACCACAGAAATAAATGCAAGGAAAACTCTCCGGCAATGAGAACGAACAGCCTACAGCAGCACACGACTGAACACGGAAGCGTCTCACAAACATCAGGTTGACGGAGAGAAGCTGGAGCCCAGGCGATCCATTTGTAAGACTGATGGAAAACACAGGGAGAACTACCTCTGCTGTGAGGGGAGTGCTTATTACGTCTTGGGGAGGGCGGATGGTGAGTGGAAAGCGACAGGGAGAGGAGTTTCTGGGAGCCCAGAAAGTTCTGTTTTCTGAATTCAAAATGATCAGATTCTGTTTCTCCATCTGGGCGTTGGCTTCACAGGTTGTTCAGTTTGAGATGATTCACTCCGTTTTACATACAGATAACATCACTTATGGCACCACACTTTGATACTGGGGAAAAAAGGGAAGAAAAAGTAGAAACACAGCAAACGCATTATGGCGCTCATTAAATTCTAGCCAGACGAAAAGTCGGTTTAAAGCCTGGGCCTGCTCCCTCCTTAAGAAGAGGGCAATCAGGTACCCGAAAGGGCTCCAAGCTGTGCTGGCCAGGTTTTCTGCTCCTCCTCATCAGGTCTGGTGGAGAATTGGAAAGAAAATGGCTTTTTCTCTGTGCGATCCCGGCTTTGTTCAAGCACTTGGGAAAACATGGAAGGGGGCGGCTTATTCCCAGCTCCGGGTAAATGATTAAAAGGAGATAAGGGTGGAGAGCTGGAGGATACAGAGGGTGGGATGGGAGGTAAGTGGACAGGTGCGTTGGAGGGGCAGGGGGAAGGAGGGAAGGGGGCGGAAGAAGGGGGAGGGGGAGGGGGAGGACCAGTGGACCACAGAGTCAAATGCCTCAGCGCTGCACTCCAAGAGCCTGGGGATGTCACAGCCCTTGGCAGAGGCTTCCTGGAGGCCCTAGACTGAAGCAGGGCACACCAGTTAGGTGTGTGTGGGCCTGCACTGTTTACTCACCGAAATCGCAGGTCTGGCCTAGAACGTGAACTAATGTCCCCACCTTTCCCGGGGAAGGACAGCCGGTGGAAAGGATCAGTTCTCCAGTTCGGTGTCCCCTAGGTGACTCCCCCACCCCACCCCCAAGTTCTCAGGCGCCCACCCTCAGCTTCCCCAGAAAGCCCCTTCTGCAAGGACGGGTCCCAGCCCCAGCGCCACAACCACCAGAGAGAGTCCTGAACCCGTCTGACCCCGGTAGATGCCCCAGCCCCCAGGGGCTGAGCCAGGGCCTCCTGGGTGCCCTCCGCCCCCAGTTAGTTAGGCCTCCCCTGGGCGGGTTTAGTACTCAGCGTTAATGATTAAAGGGGGGTTCTGCATTAACCCCGCCGGGCCTTTGTCTCCGGGCTGCCAGGAGCCTCCCCCTTTGAAATGCCACATAAAAATGATAGATGCCTGCCCTCCCTCCTGGGATCGGCGGGTCCTGTTTCCCTCCAAAGTTTAAGCGGGCAGCACAAGGGCGAGCCTTGTTTCAACACAGACGCGCGGCCCGGGGGGCGGACACGCGAGCCGCGGAGCCACGGCCACCCGCAGGACCGAGCCCCGCTCCGGGCGCGGAAGCGCGCGCTCGGGCCGGAGAGCATCTGGAGACCCGGGGGAACCTGCCTGTGCCAAAGGTCGCGTCGGCGGCGAGAAGAGTGACATCAGCCGCTGTCCACGCGGCGAGGGCGTGGTCGTGAGAACTGCGTGAGAAAGGGTGGGCGCGCCTCCCCTCCTCCACGCGCGGGCCGGGCGCCGCAGCACCAGCCTCGCCCGGCAGCTTGTTAGAAATGCGGACTCTCCGGCGGCCGGATCCCAGCTGCTCTTTAATTCGATCCCCTGGATGACCTGCGTGCACACTCGCTGGAGAAGCCTGTGCTACAGAACTAGTGGTTCTGGTGATAACAATAATGCTCTGCTACTAGGTAGTGAGTGCTTACGTGAGCCCAGCACTGTTTTAAGCTCCTTCCGTAATTGTCCTACCAGATAAACCATTTTGCAGATGAGAAGGTTGAGGTCCGTTTAAGTTTGGTGCCTTGTCAAAGGTCACACATTTATGGATTAGAAGCCCAGGCTACAATAGGCTCACATGCGAGCACAAATCCAGAAATCCCTTGTAGAAATCCCTTGTATGTTAGCTCTAGGGTGGCGCCCGTGCGCGCGCGCGCGCGCGCGCGTGTGTGTGTGTGTGTGTGTGTGTGTGTGTGTGAGACAGAGAGAGAGAAAGAGAGAGAGAGATTGAGAGATTGAGATTGAGAGATTGAGATTGAGAGATTAAAGTTGGGGGTTGTCCTTTGAAATAATCAGGGGCCAAATCCTGGTGATTTAACATGCACCCAGCTGAGCTGGATCAGTAGGAAGCACACATGGCTAGAGAAACACAGACTCCTCCTGCCTCCCACCTCAGGCTGCTGGACTTAGACATGTGGCCTGTCTCCTCACCACACTCCAGCTTTTAGAAAGCAATACCAGTGCTGGATGGAAGGAATCCCCACCACACACATACCCCCCTCCCAGGTCCTCTGTGGCACTGCGAAAGGGTTAACTTAGGGCTCAGTCACTACATAAATCTGTGTTTATCTGCTGCAAAGTAAGCTATTTAGGTTTCTGATTTACAATCCTCGGTTTTCATAAAAGTCAGTCATTCCCAGTAAAAGAATGTGGGTTAGATTTATAGGATCTGCGTTAGTCTTTAAAGCCCAAAGCTAGTCTGTGACTCACCCTCTATAATGTTTTTGCTCTAGTCTAGAGATACTCATGTGCAAAGAGAAAGATTCAGATCTCTGCCCTGAAAAATAAGACTTGTGGGGGGAACTAATTATAATGGCGTCAATTGTACTACGCTTGTAAACTCGCTGTCAGCGGGCCCCCCTGGAGCCTGTTTTCCAGGGGTTTTATTCTGCAATAAAATGTGCTCTGGTTTGCAGCTTGGCATATAAGACCTCCACTGGCATGAGCCAATGTTTTTTCCTACCAAATTATTAGAAATAAACAGCCCACCAGTGGAAAGGCAGAAAAATTATAAGCAAGGAAAATAAATCTTGGAATGTTTGCGTTTGATGATTTTAATAAAGTCGGTCACTTAGCCCAGCAGCCCAACAGGCTAAATGGAACCGGCCTGGTATTTTTATTTTAATTTGAGTTTGTGTTTTGCCAGTGTGAAACGGGGTCAAGGCAAGACACCATGGAAAAAGGCTTTGATGTCTCCTTGAAAAATATTTTGCACTGTGACTTCACAGCGTTGTGTCCTTCTCCCCCTCCCCAAATCCAGCCTCCCGCTCGACAGAGCTGCATATCTAACCCATGACCATCACACATAGTAAAATATCACCATCATCAATCATCCCCTTTCCAGCTCGCTCCCCTCCCCCAATGAAGTCAGAACTTAAGGCAGAATGTCTTATAATGTAAAATAAAAATGCTGGTCAAGATAACAGAATATGATTACAGGGGACAAAGTAAACCAGCCTTTTAAACTTTCTCCAAAGCAAAGCCAAGGTGAGGGGCCAAGTGCAAGAGGAGGGAAGGGAGGGAAGGTCTAGGGATTGGGCTGAGGGCCAGACCAAACCGAACTAGGTTAATAGGCAAAGGTCTGCTGAAAAGATGAAAGTTGAGAATGGAGAGGGATGGATAAGGAGAGATGGCAGGGAGCAACAATCCCAGAATGAGAGCAAGTTTCTCCTTCACCAAATGTGTAAAAGAGAAAGATGTGATTGCATCTGCAAGCGCTATAATTCAGTCTCAGCGTGGTAAAGTGAGATGCTTAGAAATATTTGCTCTTGGTCAGAGTTGGGAAATGTTTACCATATAACTAAAAGGTGGTGCTCAAGGTACCAGGTTACTCGGGTGAATGTGACATGCCTTGACTTTTTTCCAGACCAGTGAGGGAGTAGATGAGTTGACAGAGGGTTTTAGTACAAGTAAGTTGTGCACACAGAATGGTCCAAACCAACCTTGTGTGACTCTCATGTTTTAGCGTAGCTGGAACAAAAAAATCCTGTCAGGCCTCTCTATCTTCACCGTCATCTCAGTCTATGATATTATGATCCTTTGGGGCTCTCAAAGATGAACAAAATGTCCCTACAGAGTTCAGTGAGGCAAAGACGTGCGGGGCCACCACAGTGTACCATGAGGAAAACGATAAGGGTGATGCAGAGATAAATTATGTGTGAATCTGGAAATGAGGGAAGGTTTCGGGAAGGAAGTGGTATTTATATGACTTTTGAAGACTCAGTAGGAGTTTGACACATAAAGGTGAGGAGCAAGGATAATCCAGGGAGAAAGAAAAATGAATAAAAATGTTTTAAAAGTAAGAGAATGTTGGCTTGTTTGGAAAGAGGCTAGAGCCCTTTACGGGTGCTTCATGGGACATGTTCAAAGTTTAGAGGCCGGAAAAGGGAATCAAGGCCAAGTGTGGATATGCTTGTGTCCTTGCTGAAAAAATCTAGACCTGATCCTGTGAGTACTGTGAATCGTCCCCAGTCTACTGAGTCTGGAGTCCATGCCCTTATTTGTGGTACTGGAGTACACTCTTCACTCCCCATGACGCACTTTTCACCCTATAGTACAATGTCATGTGTGTCTCCTCTGTTAGATCATGGGTCCCTGAAAGTTTTGTTCATGTAAAACTACCAGTCCCCAACACCATGACTGGTGCAAAATAGATATTCAAGAACCACTGGATGGAGAATGAATGGAATAGAGCTTTGAGTGGTTCCATGATAGTGAATTGAAGGCTTATAGTAGGGGACAGATAGCTTGGAGCCAGGTTTCAGAGAATTTGGACTTTGGGTCTGAGGGTAGACTGGAATAGGGAAAGCCAGGAAGCAGAGATTCACTGGCCTTGGCAAGCAGCAGGGGGCTCTGGTCCATGGGGAATGAAAGGGACATGAATGCCCAAAACTAGGAAGTTCAAGACTGGAGTGAAAGGAAATGGCAGTGTGGTGCCTCAGCTGGGGAGGCCAGGGTGCAGCATAGGATGGTGACAAGAAAGGCACAGCAAAGGGAGGAAGGGAGGGAGGGAGAGAAGGAGGGAGGGAGGGAGGAAAGGAGGGAGGGAGAAAGAAAGGAAGGAAGGAAGGAAATCTAATTTAGCATATGCTGCATTTTAAGTGTGCTGACTCCCAGCAGAAGGTTTGTAGCAGGCAGGTAAAATTTTAACACAGAAATGTCTAACAGTGAATTCCAAAAGAAACAAAGCAAAGAGAAAGCCAAGGTCAGAGCCTCGGAAGTTGCCTATTTTTAGGACATGGAGCATCAGATACTAAATCTGAAATTCCTTTTTTTATGCTCTCCATCTTCTCTACCTATTTTAGTTAAATCACTTTGGACTCACAGTGGGGCAGTCAATTTTCCTCTGACCTTGTTTTGTTCTTAAATCCCTATAAATCGGGGGCCTCTCTAGGCATGTGAAGGGTACCCCCCTCCAGCATATTGGGAAATAGTCTGGCTGGCAGAAACCCTGAACTTTGTGTTGCATTGTGATAAACACTCCTGGACAACGAACAGCCCTCCTTTCTTTTGTCTCCATATATTGGCTCTTTTACAGTGACATCCATTGTCCGCTGTGAGAGAATCTAAAAGCAAGTGTTTTCTGCTCATAAATCGGAGCTGGTTGGAAGAAGCCATTGGTGATGGAACCAAACATTCATGTACATGTTGTTATTTGAACACCTGTTTTCAGTTAATTCGAGTATATGTCAAGGAGTGGAATTGCTGGATTGCATGTTAATTCTATGTTTGACTTATTGAGGAACTGCCCAACTATTTTCCACAGTAGCGACACTGTTCTACCTTCCCACCAGCAGTATAGGAGGATTCCACTCTCTCCACTTCCTTGCCAGTTTCTGCCATTGTTTTGTTTTGATTATAGCCATCCTAGGGTGTGTGTTTTGATTTGCATCTCCCTAATGACTAATCACACAAGCATCTTTTCATGTGATCGTTGCCATTTGCCTATCTTCTTTGGAGAAATGCCTATTCAAGTCCTTTATTTATTAAACAGATTATTTGTCTTTTGTTGTTGATTTGTAAGAATTGTTTATATGTACTGGATACTAGACTCTTATAAAATATATTATTTTTGAACAGAATATTTTCTCCCATTTTGTGGGTTGTCTTTTTACTTTCTTCTTGTGTCCTTTGATGGAAACAAGTTTTTTGTTTTGATAAAACTCTATTTTTTTTCTTGTGTTGACTGTACTTTCCATGTCTATCTGAGATTCCATTGATAAACCCAAGGTCTTGAACACTTATCCCTATCTTGTGTTCTAAGAGATATATAGTTTTAATCGATACATTTATGCCAAACAGAAACTTTTACACAGGTGTTTACAGGAAACCAACAAAGAATAATGCAGTGCCTGGGAGTCGTAAAGAGTTGGCTATCAGGAGTGTGTCCTTTGACAGAGGCAAACATCCAATCTGTAGTGCCACCATGGGGAGAGGACCAGGGACTCCTCTGTTTTCTGATCTTTGTTGGTGGCCCTACTTGGCTCAATCCTACCAGAAGCAAGGGGGAAAGAGAACGGGCAAACACAGTCCATACAGATCAGTCTCTCAAGGCACTGAACAGGGCGGTGGGGGGAGAGTACAGCTGAGATGTGGTCAGCAGAATAATAGACATCAAACATGTGCAAGTCCTAACCTGGAAAACCTGTGACTATGCTACCTATAATAAAAGAGACTTTGTAGATTTTTAGATGGGGAGATTATCCTGTATTATCCGAGTGGGCCCAAAACAATCTCAAAAGTTCTCATAGAGGGAGGCAAGAGGGTCATTGTAAGAGAGTGGGAGATTTGAAGATACCTACCCCTACCTACTGGTTTTGAAGATGGTGGAAGACACCAGGAGCCAAAGAATGCAGGCGACCTCTCGAAGGTGAAAAAGGCAAGGAAACGGATTTTTCCCTAGAGCCTCCAGAAGAAATGTGACCCTGACAACACCTTGATTTGAGTCCATGGAGACCCATTTCAGATTAACAACCTCCAGAACTGAAAGACAATAAATCTGTGTTATGGCCATTGCTAAGTCATTGTGGCCATTGCCTTGCTAAGCTATGGTGTGGCCATGTGCTCTTTGAGTTATGGCCAAGCCATGTTTTCTTAAGCTTTGGGCTCCTCCCCTCCCTTGGGGAGGTAAATCTCCTCTCTTTCTCTCTCTCTCTCTCTCTCTCTCTCTCTTGCTCTCTCTCACTCGCTCTCTCAATTACTTTCTAAATAAACCATATTTTCTAATCTAAAAAAAATCTGTGTTGTGTTAGGCCTCTAAGTTTGTGGGCATTTGTTATAACAGCAACCCATTGCTGTTTCCCAAACTTACACAAGAAGGGCTAATGGGGGTCCCTGCCATCTGGGGAGAACTGCAGGTGCTGGTATGGGATGACCTCCAGGATGTGCACTCTGGGGAAACCAAATATCATGTGTCCCAGTCCCTGGTTTCTCTAGAGGTAGAGGTTCTGCCCTTGGTGGTTGTATCTCATAGGCTCCATCAGTAAAGCAGAATCACTCTGAGTGACAGAGAATCAGGGATTTCCTGAGCCATACACAGAACTGAAAGCTGATGGAAAATTTTGTGCAAGGTAGTTGCCTCTGGTGTTGAGCCTCAAGTCAATTTAGGTCAGCTGTGAGGAAAAAAACAGTTGGGTGGGGATAGAAAGGAGCAGGGATAAGCTAGACTCCATGAGGGCTCACTGGAACCTGAGCTTGCCCCCACCCCCTTCAATAACACGGATGATCTGCTGAAGAAACTGTGCCCTTTGCCTCAGAAGTGCACAGGCAGCTGGCCCAGTTCTTAGAGAAGCTGGAAGAGATCCAGTGGGAGCTGCCAGGGCTGCAGGGGCACGTGTTGCTTCATGCCAACAGTGTGAGACAGCAGAACAGTGGCAGCAGGACGAGCTGCGAAGGCACACTATGCCAGCCTTCAGAGCATAAAATGCTACTGAGCTGCTTGTGTCTCCCATGGTTCCCAGTAATATCTCTCGTGGCCAGTCCTGACCCAGACTCATACAGGAAAGGGAATTCTGGGAATTGTGGTTGCAGCCTAAGTTGGTGTGTTTCAAAATCAATGGTGTGGAGGTTAATCTTAGTTAAGTGCCTACTATGTGGCAGGGACTCCAGCTTCATGGCATCGTTTAATGCAATCACCTTGCCAATACATTTCCTTGCCATTACAGGCAAGTAAACTGAAGTTCATGGTGGTTAAAGCCTTCCTAAATCATGCAGCTACTCCAAAGGCGGTATACCAATGGCCAATAACTATACGAGGTGCGAAACAACATTATTCATTAGGGAAATGCAACTCAAAAAGCACAATGAAATATCTCTTCATACCCAGTAGGATGGTTATAATTTTTAAAAAGATGAAAAAATGATAGGAATTGGCAAGAATGTGGAGAAATTGCAACCTTTATACACTGTTGGTAAGAATGTGAACTGGTGCGATCACTTTGGAAAACAACCCAAACATTATATATAAAGTTACCATATGATCCAGCAATCCCATGTCAAGAAAAATGAAAGCATGCATCCATGCAAAAACATGTACACAAATGCTCATGGCAACTTGGTTCACAGTGCCCCCAAACTGGAAACAGCCCTAATGCCTGTTCCTCAGCAGATGAATGCATAAATAAAATATGGTATATCCATACAAGAGACTTTTACTTGGCCATAAAAAGAAATGCAGCACTGATTCATGGTACAACATGGATGAACCTTGAAAACGTGATGCTAAGTGAAAGAAGCTAGACACAATCATATATTATATGAATCCATTGAGATGAAATGTCTGAAAGAGGTAAATTCTATAGAGACAGAAAGAAAATTAGTGGTTGAGGAGTGAATACTAACAGATGCAGAATGATAAAAATGGTTTTTGGGGGGGTTTAAAAATGTTCTACATGGGAAAAAATATTTGCCAACTGTATATCTGACCAAGGCCTCACATCTAGGATCTACTAGGAACTCAAATGTGATAAAAAGAAAAAAACTAACAGCCCCATTAAAAAGTGGGCAAAAGACATGGATAGACAATTCTCAAAAGAAGATATACGGGCAGCCAACAGACACATGAAAAAGTGCTTAGCCTCACTAATCATCAGAGAAATGCAAATCAAAACCAAACTGAGATACCACCTAATCCCAGTAAGAATGGCCATTATTAATAAAACAACAACAGATGCTGGTGAGGATGTGGAGAAAAAGGAACGCTTCTACACTGCTGGTGGGAATGCAAACTAGTGCAACCTCTTTGAAAGACAGTGTTGCGATTTCTAAAAGAACTAGAAATTGACCTTCCATATGACCCAGCAATCCCCCTGTTGGGAATATACCCAGAGGAACACAAATCATTCTACAAAAAATATATGTGCACATGCATGTTTATTGCAGCTCTATTCACAATAGCAAAACATGGAACCAACCAAGCTGCCCATCGAAACTGGACTGGATTAAAAAAATGTGGTACATATACACAATGGAATATTATGCAATCATAAAGAAGGACGAACATATGGACTTCACAGCAATTTGGATGGATTTAGAGTCTATCATACTCAGTGATCTATCATAGAAACAAAGAACAGAGTACCATATGTTCTCACTCATAAGCGGACTTTGAACAATTATCATAATACGATAAGAAAGGGAATGGCAGTAGTGGGAAACTGCCAGGGGAGCGGGGCACACCTCTTCAAAAAGAGTACCTGCATAATAAACATTCGTATACCTAACCCTGAATTGCACCCCACATCTTTAAAAAAATTATAAAAATATATAAATAAAAATAAAAATGTTCTTCAACTGTAGTGATGGTTGCACTGTGACTACTCGGCGAATGTACTAGAAACCATTGACTTGTACAAAGTATGTCAGTGTGTTTCATGGTACATGTATTATATCTCAGTAAATATATGTATTATATCTCAATAAAGCTACTTTTAAAAACCATACATCTAGCGAAGAGCTAAGCACAGAATCTGGCAAGGGCTTCTCTGACTCCAAAGCCAAGCTCCTCCCTCAGTTAACAGCAGATCCCCAACTTCACTATGCTGAAGAATCACCTGGGGCACTTTTTAAATACGCAGATTCCCTGGCTTACTTTCCAGAGTCCCAAACTGAGAAGAGGTGAATAGATTTGGGGAATCTGTGTGCTTAGCAAGCTCCCAAGATAAGTTGAGTACAGGTGATCTGAGACCACACCAGGAAATATACTGTCCCCACACTACATAGGACTTCTGCATCTCAGGGCCCAAAACTGCTCAGGAGGCTCATGAGATTTGAGAAAGTAAAGATTATAGAGGCCAATTTTTCTAGAGAGCATAATATTTTTCCCCAGAGGATGGGTAAAGGGAAAGGAAGAACTGGAGCTGTATTATGGGGAGAGATGATGGAGTGCTGGGCAAGAGACCCATCCGAGGAGGGTACCCTGAAGAAAAGAGGAATGTAAAAGATTGGTGAAAACTACTCAAAGGAGGAGAGGGCAAATACACACTAGCCTACTTTACTGCCTGCCTGGGGCTTCCAGGAAGACTTGTTTCATGGTCAAGTATAATCCTTGAGAGAAAGAGAATTTCAGTGAACTTGAGGTAACACCAGTTCTCTGGAGCTTCTTTTTGGTGAACTAATCTGAACAAGCTTGGAAAGCACCCAGCAGTAGAGGTTAAATTTCAGTCTTTTTGTGCTGTTACATCTTTGTTCCTTTACCTTCTCCTTGAAATGGAAATGATTGATGCTTAAGTAACTTCAGCTATTGAGTAATGTTTATTCAGACCACAGGGGAACAAGATAGGGCTTAAAAATAAGGTGGAAAAATTTCCTTTGAATAGCACAAGTTGAGCCTTTGAGAGTCAAGTGTATTCCCAATTGCACAGTATAATAAAGATGAAGGAGCCAGCAAGCAAAAGGACTCCCACAGATGATCAATGTACGGTAGTTAAGTGGAGCTCAAATAGTCTCATGAAGCCACCTGAGCTAAAGCCCCGGTTACAAATATTGACTGGGTCTTGGATTGTTTTGAGAATATCTTATGTCTTTTTGTGAGCCCTTTCAACCCAGGAACTGGAGGGCTTTGTAAATAAGCTTATAACACTCTGAAGAAAGAGGCAAGTCATGTTCCCATATTCCAAGCTCTCTCTAGATAATGCCAGCCAATTCCCTTGGAGGTAAGTGGGGACTGGTGAAGGAAAAGCAAACACCACTCCCCACTGGTGATGATGGTAGTTGTCCCTAGAGGGACCCCAAAGCGCAACCTATCTACTCTTTGGTATGTGTGGGTTTTGCCCTATCAGCTCATGTGGGCCATGGAGCAGGGACACACAGGCCTCACACCAATCCAAAACAGACCCAAAGATTTGACTTGGCACACTATTATTTGATCTTAAAATCCAAAATCACCCAAGCAAAAACAGGGAAGGGTACAATTTCCCTAGGATGTTCTGACAATTGAATTGGTGATCTTTGAAATGGATTAAAGATGGAATGAGGGACCTATACCCTCCTGTGAGCAGAAGAAGTCATGACTTTCTGGGGACTTAGGTGGCAGGTCCAGTAACG
Source organism: Tarsius wallacei (assembly GCA_963574415.1). Lineage (NCBI taxonomy): Eukaryota > Metazoa > Chordata > Mammalia > Primates > Tarsiidae > Tarsius > Tarsius wallacei. Next base: position 13,136 of record CAUYQG010023345.1, on the reverse strand, counting down.
TGTATTTGTGAAGCACTGTAAGAAAATTGCCCTCTCCTTCCCAAGGAGAAGGGGAAAGGAGAGAATGAAAGGCAAACTGGAAGTCTTCATGAACGGTCTCCCACTCATCCACCCACCCACCAATGCCATGGTCCCTAGGTCAGCAGGGGAAGAAAGGGACATTCTATACTGAGAAGACCATCAGCCCAGTCGTCATCCATTCTCACTAGACTGACTAGATGGGGCTCAGGACCAGCATGAAATGGAAGGAGGCATGGAGGAAATTGTCCAGTGCTTCCAAGTGGAGACTTTGGGGCTGGTTTCCCTAGACAGGGCTGTGGGAGTGGGAAGGACTCAAGACCCACAAGTTGGCCTGTGCTTGTGGCTACTTTAGAGTAAGGAATATGATCTCCAGGCCTCTTTTTATGCATTAACATTTTTATTTCCCACCACTTTTCAAGTTTTTGATAAAATGATATTTTTACAAGTCCAAACCTTTTTTTTTAACCTAAACAACTTTTCCCCTTGCTTGGACAGGTGGCATCAACAGCAAAGAAGAGAGATTTAGAGGAAGACTGACAAGTTTGAGAAGAGGGGCTGGTGGCAATGTCCTTCTACCTGAGTTGTCATCCCCTGGCCACTCATCCCTCCGAGGGTTTTATTTATTTTTATTTTTGAGTTGGCGTCTCACTCTGTTGTCCAGGCTGGAGTGCCATGGCACACTCATGGTCACCCTAGTGCTGACCTGCTGGGCTCTGGCTATCCTTCTGCCTCAGCCTTCCAAGTAGCTGGAACTATAGGCACATGCTACCACACCCAGCTAATTTTTTGATTTATTGTAGAGACGAGGTCTCCCTTTCCCTCAAAGCATCCAAGTTTAGGGCATACAAGATGTTTAAAAAAGTATACCTTAAAGGACTCAATCTGATCAAGAAGATAAGAGAAAGGGGAGGACAGCTAGATTTATTGAGTACATACTGGGAACTAGATGACATACCTCAACGCCATGTGGTAAATATTTGTTTTGGTTTTACAGATAAGACTTTTACAAACCAAAAAGAGAGATAAAGCAGTTTGCCCAAGAATACATAGTGTTATGCTTAAAATTTGGGACAACTTCCCTGGCACCACACGCCATTTGCAAAGATAACTCCTAGAGGACAGGGACTGGGTATAGAATGATAGCCTAGTCCTTCAGAATCACTGGTTGTGAAGCTGGGGGAAGCTTTCATCATGCAGTGCAGAAATCTGAGGATAAGGATGTTGTGTGACTTTCTCAAAATCACACAGCTTATAGATGGCAGAGCCAGGGCTGTAACATGGGTCTCTGTTTGGGAGGAAGGAAAGCTGGATATACCCTGGTATGTCCAGTAATGACTTCTGTATTGGTCAGAATTTGCTAAGTTATGCTGCAATAACCAAAACTCTCCAAATCTTATTGGCTTACAACAACAGCAGTTTCAGTCTTGTACATGTAGAGAGCTTCAAGGTAGACACTGTGGCTCTACTTACGTTCTCTCATTCTGGGACACATGCTGATGAAGCATCCTGTAGCTGGGATGTTGCGTGCTCTTGGCAAAAGAAAAAGAACGAAAGGCGGAGCCAAGCTATGTAACTGCTCTCAGTGGCTTCTGTTGGCCAAAGCAAGTCACATGGCCAAGCCTGGAAGTAGGGCAAAGAAACACCCCTTGCAATCATAGGTCAATGAATGAGGGTGTGTGATCCCACCAGGAAGGGAGTAGATGGGAGCACTGAAGCAACCAATCATAGCTTCTAGAAAGAAAAAAGTAATTGCTTGCAATCTGTGAGCCTAAGACTGCTAGCAAACATTCTTTCACTTAACAGATTTTTATTAGACATCCACATAGACACTACGAGGTGCTGGTGAGCAAAAGTATGTTTTCTGTCCTCATGGAGTTTACAGTAAAGAGGGAAAGATAGAGATTAATGATAGCCACACATAAATATGGTAGAATTCTAACAAATGCCACAGAGGAGAGTTGTGTGGTGATTGTGTGTATGGAAGCATAGGGCCTGGTCAAGAATATCAGAGAAGCCCAGAACCAGGAGCACCAACCCAGAGAGAGACCTGGCTTCCTGGGGCCCATGGCAATGTGCACCCAACCTGGTGGCAGGAATTTTGTATCAGTAGCTGGGAGCCCATGAAGCTGTCCAACATAAACATGTAGGAATAACCACCCCACAGGGAGGCATGTTGTACTTTAAGGAGGGGAGGTGGAAGTGATCCATGGATGGGGAGTGAAGATGGTTGATGATCTTGAGAGGCAGCTGCTAGATGAGAGGGGGATAACGAGAATTTAGTTTCACCTTTGCTATCCAAAAGCTGCCTGTATTAGTTAGGTGTCAGTTTTCTCATCTGCCGAGTGGGTATGGTAATGCACATCTGACTCACATGGCTGTTGTCAGAGTATGAAGAATGAAGCAAAGGCTCCCCTTGAAGATTTCTACATCCTAGTCTTCGGAACCTGTGAATGTGACCTTCCATGGCGAAACGAAGGGTCCTTAGATAGGAAGATGATCCTGGTAGGCACGATGTAATCACAGGGTCTTGAGAAGAGGGAGGCAGGAGGGTTAGAGTCAGAAAAGATGCGAGACACAGCAGAGGGCAGAGTGATTTGAGGAAGGGGACCATGAGTTGAGGAATATAGCAGGCTTTGGAAGCTAAAAAAGGCAAGGAACCAGATTCTCCTGTGGCATATCCAGAAGGAACCAGCCCTACCAACACCTTGATTTTAGTCCTTCAGAACTCCAAGATAACAGGCTTATTTTGTCTCAAGCCATGACTTTTGTAGTAATTTGTTACATTAGCAAATAGAAAACTAATGCACAAGCTAAAATAGGATCACCAGTATGCACGTCCTTTGAAAAATGAAAAGTGCATCTTGATGAAAAGTGAAACTGTTAACTTCTTTAAAATAAAAATTTTTTAAAAGGAAAGGTTTAGCCAAGGTGAGTGGATTGCCTGAGCCCGCAGGTTTGAGACCCACCTGGGCAACTTGGCAAGACCTCACCTCTACAATAAACCAAAAATTAGCCAGGCGTGGTAGCGCACGCCTGTAGTTCCAGCTGCTTGGAAGGCTGAGACGGAAGGATCGCTGGAGCCCAGCAGGTCGAGGCTGTGGTGGCCGGGAGTATGCCACTGCATTCCAGTCTGAGCAACAGAGTGAGACTCCAACTCAAAAAAAAGAAAGGTTTATATGGTCCAGAGGCAAATGGAGACAGGACAGTTACTGCTGAATGGATACCACATCCCTGCAGACAAATTTGTCAGACTCGACAGCCCTCCATTTTGGGCCCTCCATTGGTTAGTATAACTCCCAAGGAGCTGAACACTAAAAATTAGCCCTCCTGCATGCACTGAGGCCTGGATGCCTCCCCAGCATAGAAGACCAGGGAGCAGAAACAAAGGGCCCTTGTCCACTTTCTTCTGGTCTGGAGCCCTTGCCCTCCAGTGATGGTTCTCAGTCCTGGTGTCACATTAAAATCACCTGGTATCACACAAAATCTCTCTAAAATTGTTCAGTCGCTGGGCCCTGACCTCAGAAGTTCAGATTCACTGGGTCTATAATGTGGCTCTGTCATCCGCATTTTTTGAAAACTCTCAGGAGCATCCAATGTGCAGCTAGAACTGGGAGCATCTGGCCAAGAGGGTCCACCACACTGGCCTATGGGAGAGTCATCTCTCCTCACAACCTCGCTGGTGTCCAATTTCCTCCAGCCCTTGCAGCCTGGCTGGCGTCAACCTTGCCCACTAAGCCGGCTCCTCCCAGACAAGCAGACTCAGCCATAAATTTTAATTCAAAACTTCTCCTTTTTATGATTTTTGAATGCTCAAGGCCCTAAACATGATGAGAAAGATTTTCTCACGCTGTGACCTGCAGATCAGCCAAGGGAGAGAACTTTTCTGCAAGTTCCTCTTTAGGCTGTATCATATTTCAGCAGTTCCAAGATCTGACCCTCACCTCCCCTACACACACACACACACACACACACACACACACACACACACACAATTAAGCTGGTTATTCTTTGCATCTATGGATACTGTTCTATCCAAGTGCAAGGCCAATGACTTCGTTCTGCTGAACTCTTTGTGTGGCAGCTCCTTCTCTGGGGCCAAATGGAAAGAAAATCTGGGTAATCAAGGATAATGTACGTGCTGACAGGCAAGGGCACATGACTCCACCTGTACAGGCCACCTCCTCAATGAGACACATGTAACCTGTTGCAGCATGAAATACTGCTGCTCGGCGGCATGAGCTCACCTGCATTCCTGGGTTGTTTTGTTTCTTGACTGTCTGTCTGATACCCGTGTGCCTGAGAGTGACTGAACTCATTCTGGACGGCCTCCCACCTGGAATATCAAAAAACCTAAGCTGAAGGCTTGCTCAGAACCTGGAGAGAATTTCTGGTTTTGCTTCTGCCCCGGCCTCTGTGGTCTGAGCCTAGGAGGAGAAGGGTGCATCCTTCAGATCACATCACTCCAGTCCATGGCACTCTTGGATGTCACACATGGCTCTGGTGAGCTAGAGAAGTCTGACTCAGTGCGTCTGGGGTGGAGTCTGAGATTCTGCATTTCAATAAGCTCCCGGGCAATGCTGATACCGCTGGTCCTTAGACCACACCTTGAGTAGCAAGGCCAGGGGTTTCTAACTGGCTCTGGATCTAGCTTCAAACTCAACCGGGGCCTTCGTGGAATGCTTCTGGTTTATATCCAGAACAGCTGCAAAAGAAGCCATGGTGTACACTGGAGTGATAACAGTGGGGTGACCCATTCATGACTGTGACTGACATGTTGCTAAAAAAGCAGGCAGTACATGAGGCCTCTCTTTTCTCTTACATCTCTTCCATTTTCTACTCTGCAGCCCGGAAGCAAACAAAAAATATGTTCCCTAGTTGAGTTTCTTCAGTAGCTCCCTTATCCTAGACGATACCCTCCCAATTGCTCAGGGCAGCATGCAGAGTCCACTCCCTTGGGTCTACCTTTCCATCCTGGGACCTTGCCCAGCACTCTGGTCCCTGCCCCCTGATTCCCCACTCTCTTTCAGGCTTGGGCCCAGGGACACCCATGCCATCACTGAAGGTATGGCCCAGTGGTTGTTCCTCTGTGTGGTCTCCCCACCCTCAGCTAGAATTAGTTGCATGTTCTCTATGCCTCTCCACACTTGACACATACCCCTTGTTCTGAAGCTTTCCCTGTTGTACAAAAATTGTCTACTCTGCTGACCTCTGAGCACCTCAAAAATAGCACCTACCAGCCACAGTGGTTGGTAGTCAATGCCTTTTTTAAATATAAATACAGTGAATATCTAGTCACTTTGGATTCACCCTGTGTACAGGAGCCATCTTGCCCTAACGATATAGTAAAAATGCATCACGGTCCAGATCCCAAGGAAGCACAAAGGGCATTTCTCAGCAAAGGTGGGCAAGCAGGGAAGAGAATTATTGCTCTGAGACAGGATTAGATAGATGGAGTTCACTCTCTCTCTCTCTCTCTCTCTCTCTCCCCCTCTCTCCCAAATGCTCTCCCTTAATCTTCTTTCCTAAATGACAAAACCCAACATCTGCAGTGCTGACCTCTCCAAGTATAGGCCACTTGATTTCCTCTCCAGGTTCTGACTGTGAACCTAGCAGGTGAATGGAGATCTAGCAGTGTGAGTGCTGATGATGGCTTTCAAAAGGAAGTTTATCCCCAGAGCCACAGAGTGGGCTCCACATAGGGCATCCCTGTCAGGCATCCCTGTCAGGCAACTGTGGTCTCTATGAAGCCTCTGCTCTTTTGTGAATGGACAAATTCGTGTTTCTTCCATCTCTTTGTGTGTTTCTTTTTGGGGAAGCAGGGTAGGTCTATGTTAAGAGCTTTGTGGAACTCACTCTCACTTTTGAGGAACCCACTCTCCATTGTATCAAACAGATTGAAATACATCCCTGGCTAACACTGGAATAGATTTTAATCTGACAACTGAAACAGAGTGATTGTTGACTTTTGACATACTACTATATTTTGGAGACATTAAATTCAACATTATTGCAGTTTTTTTTTAACTTGTCTCCGAGGGAGGGGGTGTGGCATAAACTCTTCTGTAGGGTCTTGGATCCTATGAGTCTATGCAGATCTGCCTGGCTATGGCGTCAGGGTAAGGCAAGCATGGGGAGCAGGGAGGCAGCACCTCTCTTCTCCCCACTGGTCTTCTTGGACTGGCATCAGTGCCCAGTCCAGCTAATGGCCTCTCTTTTTGCCTTCATGATTCTGCCTCAAGCTTTCTCTTCTCCAGGAGAGAGGGAGTGAGTTCCCTCTAGGGTAGAGTATCTTAGTGCAAGCCAGAAACTCATTGACAGCCAAATCTTAAGCTACCAAGAAGTCACAAGGACCAAGAAATCAACTTACAGGTTTGCGCTTTTCCTTGAGAGGGGTCCTCCAGGTATAATTGTACAATTTCCTTTTTTTGACGTTGCATAAGCCCAAAGCCCTTCCTAAAAGCCCCGACTTGTGCTTAGAAGAAAGCTCTGGCTGCCCAGTGTGGCTCATGGCCAGGGGCCCTTACACCGGAAAGGTGTGGGACAAGTCCCTGTAACTCCAGGTGCCTTCAATGCCCCGGCCCCTGCCCTGCCAGACGCCCTTGGAAAAACACCTGCAGCCAGCAGCCTCCTGACCTGAGCTGGGCCAAGCAGGTGCAGGCGCTGCAGCCGCCGGCCGCTCCGCATTCCACGGGACGCCTCACCTCCCGGGCCGGCCCAGACAAGCAGCAGCCCCCAGCCAGCTCCGGATGCACAAACAGAGGCAGAGAGAGCCGCTCAAGCCTCTTCGTCTTCTTGGCTGGGCTTAATTGCAGCCTAGACGTGAATGTCGGGAGGGACTGAAGCGAGCATGTTAACAAGCTGAGGGACTCCTGCTCTGAATTCTTTGGCGGTTCAGGACTCCTGCACTGAGCATGAGGCCGAGCAGTGAAGACAGCACAGGGACAGGAGCTAATTAAGCTGTAAGCCATCCCCAGGGCCGCAGTTCATTTGTAATTATGCTCTCTGATCTCAGAGTTGCCTTGGGCGCTCAGGAGAGCTGAGAGGAAAAGGGGGAGCAGATGATTGAGCAGTTGATCGGGGCTTTCAGAATGGCTTTTCATGAAATTGACATTTACACCACTCTTGGAGACTCTGGCTCCCTGAAAAGAACCGTAAACCATACCTAATTCTGCCAAGTGACCCCAGAAGCTCCAATCGGCCAGCCCCAGGAGGTACTGCCTTGTTCTATGTAGGTCAGGGGACCCCCTGCGTGGTGTGATTTTTGGAAGGTCCCCCCTGCTCCCACCCACCACAGACATGCCTCCTGGCTAAGCTCATTGATGCTGAAATCGAGTAGTGCTTTATTCCTCTGACTCTATGTTGGTATGGCAAGAATTCAAACACAGAGTTTTGCCATAAAAGACACACACCTCAGTGGGAAGGGGCATGATCCAATCTCCAGGATGGGACCTAATTGCTATATCTCCAACCCACATTTTTTTAAGTCAACAAATCAACACATAGCCTCATTTTTAGAATTAAATTTTCCTTTTTTTTTTTTGAGTCAGAGTCTCACTGTTGCCCAGGCTGGAGTACAGCGGCACACTCATAGACTGCTGGGCTCAGGCGATCCTTCCATTCAGTCTTCCAAGTAGTTGGAACTACAGGCATGTGCCACTACCACACCCAAACAATTTTTTGATTTATTGTAGAGACGAGATCTTGCCGTATTGACCAGGCTGGTCTTGAACCCGTGGGCTCTGGCAGTCCTCTCGCCTCTGCCTCCCAAAGGACTAGGATTACAAGCGTGAGCCACCGCACCCAGCTACAGAACTAATTTTTCAAATGAGTTACCAGAGGGTCAGAAAGGAAAGGTGACTTAGTCAAGGTCACATAGGCAAATGTAGCAGAGTGGCACCTGCAGCCACATGTTCTGACTTGAATCTAGCAGATCCTGCAGTTTCAAAGTAGTGGGGTGAAATTTCAAAAGCTGGACATCAGAGTTGTCAAGCATCATACTATAAAGGTTGGTAGTAAGGAAAGGATGGTGCCATGCCAAAGGGGTTGGAGCCCAAACCGGGTTCCCATTATCACCTCTGGTCATTTTTTGATTTGTTGACTGTTAGGAAAAGACAAGTTGGGGATAGAGCAGTGCTCCAAAGGATAAATTACAGGCAGAAACTCTCATGCCGATGGGCTGACATCTGTTAAGCTCATCCTCAGGCAGTAATGGGCCCTGCTGACAATTGAGTCTATTCTGGGCAAAGTACGCTCTCTCCCAGAAACCCCCTTCCCCAGACAGTCCCGCACAACTGAGTAACAGCAGCTCATCTCTGCTCAGGCTTTGAAGAAAACCAGATAATACTAGGCTCAAACCAGTTTAAGCAGTGACTATTTCTTTTAAAAACAGTGAAGGAGACAGACAAAATTCCTGCCTGAATCTGTTAGTCCTGTCCCTGCGGCCAAGGCCCAGGAATTCTGCCCTGGCTGGAAAGCCTCAGACCTCAGCACTTTTCTGAGCAATGGGGACTTGGGCCAGAGCCTCCACCTCTGATTCCGGTTCCCAGAATGGCAGCAAGATGTGTCGGAGGGAGCTGGCCCTCCAAGGCCTTCCAAATCTGTGGAATGAGGCTAGGGAATCTTGAGACTTTTTCTATTTTTATGATAAATGATGAAATATATTGCTTCGTATAATTTTAATACAGATTCAAAAGGAAAGGAGCTTAGACCAGTGCCTGGCATAGAGTAAGCATCTTAAAAATACTCATTATAAAAATAATACACTTCTAGCTGTAAAATGTTCATCATAAAAATAATACACTTCTAGTTATTTCTAGCCCTCTTACTGTAAACAAATTTAGAAAATACTAAAAAGTAGGCCCACAACAGCCCGGAGGTGTGGGATTGACTGGGACCACTGAAGCTAAGCAGGGTTGGGCTCAGTTAGTGCTGGAATGGGAGACTGCCTGGGAAAATACCAAAAAGTACAAAGAAAAAATTAGATTCATCTATAATTCAAACTCCTAAACATGGTACCTTATTGATATACGAGGGGGGATCCCCAAAATACTGGAATTATCTTTTGGAGGGTGGGCCCCACATCGTAAAGGCTTCCCCCACTAGGTAAGTATTCTAGGGACCCACTGGCATCAGTGTACCAGCTAGCATTGTTGTGAGAGGCTAAGTTCAGCTTCAGTGAAACTTTTTGTTTTTGGAAATTCTTCCAACACGTTTCCCATTTCATGATGGATGATGTAAGAGTTCACCTGCCCAGACCACACTGAGTGTTCAGCAGTTTTTGACAAAAAACGACACGACCCCCTTTCCCCCCCTTCCCTATTCACCCCATCTCACCCCGAGTAACTTTTTTTTGTTTCCCCAGATGAAAAAAGTCCCCAAAGGGAAACATTTTGCCAATGTGGAAGAGATGAAACAAAAAACAGCAGAAGCACTAAAAGACATCCAAATTGCCAAGTTGAAAAACTGTTTTAAGCAGTGTAAAAAGCATCTTGATAGGTGTATTGCATCAAAGGAAGAGTACTTTGATGGTGACTGAAGTTTAAACATGGAGGAATAAATACACAATTTTTTATAAAGAAACTATGGGTTTGGGGGCTTCCCTCTTTTCTATCCTTCCAGAATATTTACTACCCAGAAATTGAATATATCTGTATTACAAACTGAATCTATATGTATCATACATAAGAAATGAAATATGTTTATTCACAAAATGGGACTGTGATGTGTGCATTTTTTTTTTTTTTTGAGTTGGAGTCTCACTCTGTCGCCCAGACTGGAGTGCAGTGGCCGCTCCCAGCCACCACAGCCTCGATCTGCTGGGCTCCGGCGATCCTTCCGCCTCAGCCTTCCAAGGAGCTGGAACTACAGGCGCGCGCTACCACGCCCGGCTAATTTTTTTTTTTATTTTATTGTAGCGATGAGGTCTTGCTTGCCCAGGCGGGTCTCGAACCCGCGTGCTCAGGCAATCCACTCACCTCAGCCTCCCAAAGGCGCGGGATTACAGGCTGAGCCACCGAGCCCGGCTGATGTGTGTATTGTTTACTCTATGTTCACTTTACAACATTTTGTAAACTTTTCATGTTAATAAATATTCATGAATGTGTTATTTTTCATGATTGTATAGTCTTCCATTATATTATAAACAACTCTCCAGTGAGTATTTTTGTACATAATCATTCACTCTTTTGCTGATAACTTTCCCTGGATAAGCCTCAGAAGTTGAACTCTGAGCATCAGAGATTTTAGGTGCACACAGCCCAACTCTCCTCTGGAATGAGTGTACCAGTTTTCATCCTGAAATCTTTTCTGATACCAACTATATATATATAGTTGGTCCCCAGTATACATAGATTCCACATTTGCAAATTCACTTACTCAATAAAATTAACTTGTGACCCCCAAATCAAGACTCACAGCATGTTTGTGGTCATTTGCAGACAAGCAGAGAGTGGTGGAAACCTTGAATTGCTCATTGCACACGTTTCTCGCTGAGGGTGACCAAGATGACCCTCTCTGCTTTATTGCTGCTGCTGTCACACTGTAAATAAGTATCCTTTTCAGACCTCTTTCTTGCCACATTTTTCTGATTTTTGTGTGATTTCACTGTTTGAAATAGCCCCCAAGCACAGTGCTGTAGTTCTGTCTGGTGTTCCTAAGTTCTGTTCAATATGTCTTATGGAGAAAGTTTGTGTCTTAGATAAACTTTGTTCAGGCGGAAATACACTGATGTTGGCTGTGAGTTCAGTATCAATAAATCAGTGGTATATGTTGAATAGGATGTCCTTAAACAGAAACATACCTAAGGCAAGGTTGTGTTTGATTTATTGGCAAAAATATGATCAGAGGCTCCCAGGAACCAAGTCCTGTATTTCCCTAGGAACAATGGTTCTAGATGGCTATTCGTGTTTTCAGTGACTATTATATAGAACATAAGTGCATGGATAATGAAAATTGCCTGTGTATGTCTTAAGTATGTGAGTTTTAACATTCCAGAAGTCTCACCTATGTATTATAGACTGCCTCTATTCATGCACATCCTTTCCAAAACGCTTTCCAGAAAGTGTTTATTGCAAATATGATTCAGTTACTCTTTTACCTTTTAATGCCCCTGGTACGTAGTAAGCACTCAATAGATACAGTGTGCGTTGAATGAGTGGGGGGAAAATCCGGAGGTTGTTTTACAATTTGGACCTCAGTTCAGCATAATGGATTTTCCTATTTCCTATTTTTTTTTTAGCCCTGCCTTTGGGGGTCAAAGCGCCCAAGCACCTAAGAGGCACAAGCACCTAGTGTGCACATGTCTCCTCACAGAGACGCAGACTCCAGATGCCAGCATTGACCTTTACCCCCAACTTAATTTGAAACCCAGGGATAGCACTGAGAAAAGTGGTGGGGTGGCATGGATGATCACATTTCACAAGCCCCAAAGCAGAAAAAAGGATGTTATCTGATTTGTAAATGTATTTATATGGAAGAATGAGAAATTTGCAGAAGAGTAACACTTTGTGAAATTATACAAAGTTCAAAGTTGATAAATAATTTTATTGGAACACAGCCACTCCCATTTGTCACCAATTGTCTGTTTGGTGCTATTATTGTAGAGTTGAGTAGATGTTACAGAGACCATACAGCCCTACAAAGCCCCCAATTTTTTTTTTGTTCCTTTACAGAAAAAGTTTGCTGATCCTTGTCCTGGACATATGAAAGGATATTTGGTCACTATATACTTTTAACACTAATGTGTGCAAAAAAAAAAATTTTTTTTTTTTAAGATTAGTGGCTCTCAAACTATTTGGTCTCAGAACCCTTTTTAAATCCTGATAACCACTGAAGACTCAAAAGAATTTTTGCTTAATTGGGATTATGTCTATTGCTATTTGCCATATTAGAAATTAAAACTATGAACATTTAAAACATTTGTTTAAAATGACATAATTAACCTGTTACATGTTAGCATAAACAATGCATTTTTGGGCTGGGCGTGGTGACTCATACCTGTAATCCCAGCACTTTGGGAGGCAGAGGCAAAAAGATTGCCCAAGCCCAGGAGTTTGAAACCAGCCTGGGCAATGTGGCGAGACCTCATCTCTACAATGAAAAACTAAAAAATTAGCTGGGTGTGGTGGTGCATGCCTGTAGTTCCAGCTCCTTGGAAGGCTGAGGCCAGTAGATCAAGGCTGCAGTGGCCATGATCATGCCACTGCACTTCAGCCTGGGCAACAGAATGAGACTCTGACTCATAAAAAACAAAACAACTTTACTTTCTTGAGCCTTTGTGGTTTGAGAAAAAATAAAACTAAACAAAACAAAATGCATTTTTCTGAAAAACAGCTATATTTTTCAAAACAAAATATCAGCTGAAAAGAGTGGGATTTATTTATATTTTTGCAAATCTCTTTAAAGTTTGGGTTAATAGAAGACAGGTGGACATCCACTCTTTTGCGATATTACTCAACGAGAGCCTCTGGAAAACTCCATCACACACTTATGAGGGAATGAGGAAGAAAAAGACAAATAATTTCTTAGTATTATTATGAAAATAGTTTTGAGCTAGTGAACCCTCTGAAAGGCTCTTGGGAAACCCCAGAATTTAATACATATGTATGTATGTTAGGGGAGACCGCAAACAGAGTTATTTTTTGGATGGTGGGTCCCTTATAGCACAGGCTTCCCCCACTAGGCAAGTGTTCTAGGAACCTATCTGCATCAGTGTACCAGCTAGCATTGCTGTGAGAGGCTGTGTTCGGCTTCAGTAAGTTTTTTTTGGAGATTTTTTTCAGTGTGTTTGCCCATTTCATGATAGGTGATTTATGAGTGCACACTGCACTGAATGTTCAGCAGTTTTTGACCAAAAATGGCATGAACCTTGTGCTCCACCCTCTCTATTCATCTGCTCTTTCCCCAAGCGACTTTTTGTTTGTTTCCCCAGATGAAAAAAATCCTCAAAGGGAAATGTTTTGCTGATGTGGAAGAGGTGAAACAAAAAAAGGCAGAAGCACTAAAAGGCATCCAAATTGACGGGTTTGAAACTGTTTTGAGCCATGGAAAAGGTGTCTTGATAGATGTATTACATCAAATGGAGAGTACTTTGGAGGTGACTGAAGTTTAAACATGAA